>OMKI01014031.1:6004-18064 GCA_900302315.1 Phycis blennoides | reverse complement strand
GATGATGAAGGTGGGGTGGTTTTAGGTAAATACATTTTAAAATTACCACACACACACACACAATCCCAAATTGAGGAATTTGGGATTGTGATTTGACTATCACACTAAAGGGTGAATAAGAGATGAATTATGAAGTGCACACACACACACACACACACACACACACACACACACACACACACACACACACACACACACACACACACACACACACACACACACACACACACACACTGGTAGTGGAAGGTAGGATCAGACGTCCAGACTTGATACAGCTGTACTAGTAACAGGACCTGGTCTTCCGCAGGCGGAAACACTTGTGTAATACAACAAGATATGTTAACTACACTTCCTGCAAGAGCGAGATATCTCTGAGACAGGCAGAGGCACACAGAGGTATTTTTGGTCAGGTTGTGGGTTTGCATTTTTTCAGGACTGAGAGACAGAAAGAGAGTGCAAGATAGAAACAAAGAAACCAAAAGGCAACAGTTTAACGGAAGGAGACAGAGAGAGACGGGGTGTGTGTGTGTCTGTGTGTATCTATGTATGCACGTGTGTGTGTGTGTGTGTGTATGCGTGGGCCGGGGAAACTCACACTCCAACAGAGGTTGTCAGACAAAGAGAGAGAGAGGTAGAGTTAGCGAGAGAGCGAGAGCGAGAGCGAGAGCGAGAGCGAGAGAGAGAGAGAGAGAGAGAGAGAGAGAGAGAGATTGTGTGAGAGATTGAGATTGAGATTGTGACGAAGATATTGTGTAGTTTGTGTGCAGTAACTCACCTGCATGGAGGGCACAGGTGACCAGAGACACCACGGCCAGTAGCAGGAGTACCAGCAGAGCACACCTCCCCATCACTGGGGAACAGGACACACAAACCCCCTATGAATAGGAGTTATATCAAACCTCCACTATGTAACTCTCCTGGCCAGCTACGTAGCGTACATACGGGTGAGACCAAAGTTGGCGATCGGCTCTTTGGCTGTCACAAAACAATTAAGCAGGGAGCAACTATGTCTTCAACCGGGGTAACAATGGCACCAGGTTGGGGGAAGAAGGGGGCAGATCACATGTAGGTCTCCATAGCGACAGTCAGACCAGCCATTTAAGTGTGTTTTTTTGGGGGCACCGCATTATGTGCTGTGCTACCGGTTCAGTCCCCGCCATCACATTGCAGGCCTCCGAGACGAGTTG
Source organism: Phycis blennoides (assembly GCA_900302315.1). Lineage (NCBI taxonomy): Eukaryota > Metazoa > Chordata > Actinopteri > Gadiformes > Phycidae > Phycis > Phycis blennoides. The sequence continues at coordinate 16,877 of OMKI01014031.1, read as the reverse complement.
CAGTGTAAATATTGATGGCTTGACTTCCTGCCATTGAGAGGGCGCGGCTGGTCTGGGGTCTGCCCATTGTTTAGGCCTGCGCTGCCAGGGGTCACGCAAGCCGGAGGACTAAAGGGAAAACATGTGGATTCAAACATTCTTAAGGCTGGAACGCAGTCTAACCCTGCGTTTAGTGGCACTGCTTACCTCCAAATATATATTTCCGGTGACGGGAATAGTGTTTGTGTTAGTGAAGCCATACAAATAATGACCCATTTGTATTGTCATTCGCACCGTCACCAACTAGTCGTAAACGCAACTACCAGGTTGTGTCGAGAAGAGATGAGAATCAACCGGCACTTCTAAGCATGCCTTCACAGGACCACATACACACATTTCAGGCAACTGAACCTTCACTCAGATAGCACCTACACACAAGTGTAGCAGAGAAGTGAGGGCATCCTATGTGACATGTAACTCATGGTTTGGAAACTGAAATATCTCACAACAGAACAACCCATTTTGGAAAGAAAGTATTTTAAACACATGGAGTATGCAATTTCCCTCAGGGATCATTAAAGTATTTGTCTATCTTGTATGCATTGTCTTATTCACCAGCACACTGTTTCAGGTTGCATGCATTTTAAGTTATACATTGTTTTAAGGAAGCAGAGAGAGCAAAGTACATATTTTTTTTTGTAGTTCTGTAGGGTTAGTTTTGGGGCTAGTTTTGTAGTTTTGTAGTTTTTGTAGTTCCTCAGACTCACGTGCACGCACACACCCACACACAATCAAGCAGTTTGAAGCTTCTTCTGCAAAAGAGGGAGTCAGAGGCCGTGAGAATTCCACATGTCAGCAGAGAAGCCTTTGGATGTGATGCATCTTGCGAATGAAAGCAAACACAGGAAACTATCAAATTAGAATCAGTCTCTCTTGTCAGAAATTTCAGCAGGGAATTACAGAGTAGATACAGCTATGGGACTGTATATATACAGCTATGGGCCTGTACGTCCCTTGGCTGGTATATATGTGTGTTTGTGTATAGCCCCCATACACACACACACACACACACACACACACACACACACACACACACACACACACACACACACACACACACACACACACACACACACACACACATCAGATTATTGTTGAGGGATGTTCTTCTATCTGACGTGGCTCTGACATTTTAAACAGGGAACTGTAATCAGGGTTCCATCACCAGGACTAGCTCAGGCTCCAGCAGACTTCCTATCTGTGTTCTCTCCTCCTGTTTGTCTCCGTTATGTCTCGGCGTTCGCACCAGAGGCACCGCATGGGAACAGAGTGGTTATCATCTCGCCCTCTGATCTAGGGCCGCTGTTTGCTGGCGGAAGCCAATCTCTCATTCCATCTGGCTGACTGTAACATTGGTGGGGGAGGCGACGACAGAGGCGTGGGGCTCGCCATATCCTAGCGGTACGAGATCGCTTTGTAGCATCAAGAACAACCCTAGCGGTCTTGTAGTATGGTTGCTATGGTTTGGCTTTACTACGAGACCATCAAGATGAAATGGTCTTCTAAGTCGTCGATCATGAGTGCCGTTAACATTCATCACTATATTTAATAGAATTCCCCAAGTATCTGGACTGTTGGACTGTGATTGTAGACTGTAGGTTCTGCCAACTAAGGGCTGCTGGTTTGATTCCCCTCTACAAAAATGTGTTTCTGTGTCCTTGATGAAGGACACAGGACACATCACTTCTTGGGGCGGCAGTAGCTTAGTGGATAGAGCAGGTGGACAGAGCGGGTCGTCCACTCACCGTAGGGTCGGCGGTTCAATCCCCTTGATCTCCCTCCTCCAACTGTCCACATGTCAAACCCCACAAATGTACTGATTGTAAGTCGCTTTGGACAAAAGCATCTGCTAAATGCCACATTTGCCCTTACTTCCAGGGTGTGAGTGTGTGTATAGTTCCTTTAAATGTGTGTGTTTATATTATTCAATCTTATTGCTCTGCACGACTACGGCAACTGTTATGTTTTAGTCAGATGCTAGCCAGTGTTCTCACACAATGCATGTCATATAACAGAGAACTACGGGTCAAATGATGCCTGCAAAAATGAACTTCCCTTGACTGAAAGGGTGTTCAACATGAGATCGATACATAGAGAGGGAGAGAAGGGAGGGAGAGACAGTCGGCAATGTAAGTTCCTTGATTCTTGATAGAAGTAGAGGGCTTGGGAGACATGAAGAGAATAAGAGATTAAGAGACAGATAGAGATAGGGAGACAGATATATATAGGCTAGAGAGAGAGAGAGAGAGAGAGAGAGAGAGAGAGAGAGAGAGAGAGAGAGAGAGAGAGAGAGAGAGATATTATGATATGAGTTAAAGATGTGCAGAAGCTTTAATACGTTTTAAATCCATCTAAGCTGCATCAAAACACAAAAAAAGCAGTATATCGGATCCAGGTGATATTTACCTCTATCAGAAACAACTGTTCGGGGTTAGCCTAGTAGCCTATGCAACTAGTTTCTATGTAACTGGCTTCAGCTTTGCGGGGTTTAGAGGTCAGGGAATTGAGCTTAGGTAAAGCTGTCTTTTTATAGCAGGTCGCCTGGAACCTCTAACACATGACACGGAAATCACACATTTGACAGCGGAAAATAAAACTAGTTGATGGTCATGTATGTAGCCTATAACACGTGGACCGACGCAACTGGTGGTTGTCTTATGTGTTAAAAGTTATCATATCTTCTAAACACGTAGAAAGAATGTATTTTTACGTTACCTGTATTCAACTCGGCTCTTCAATTTGATACAAGTAAGCCTACTGGCTCCATATCAACAGCGGCGCAGACTTCTTTAGTAGATGAAATAAAGATCATTCAAATCCAAGATTCTTCCATATATCAAATGAGTCACATGCGTCAGGGCAATGTTTCAAACTCAGATGAATACGAACTAAATCGCATCGTTTCCTCGTTCAGATCCAACATCTTGTAGACTTGACGCAAGGCGCATGTACGTACAAACCATATTTCTCTATTCTTCTACAACTTTCTCTATTCTTATTCAATTTTCTCCGAAAAAAAACATGTTTTCCCGAATTCGCGAAACGATTTTGTGTCTCAGATGTCCCAAGTTATTGGGAACGAAATACTTGGCTGGTCTGCTTAACGGGCAGAGCAGTCTATCTCAGCCCAAATCTGCGCTGATAAACACTCGACATGAAACTCAAGTATGGTCGCCTACATAACTTATTTTCCGCTTCTGTCAAGAAGACTAAATTGCCGTTCTATCTCATTTTGCCCCAGCAATTTTACTAATGTTCTTGATCTAAACGAAAGATTACAGATTTGATACAATTTCACGTCCCACCCCTTATTGTGTTGTACGGAGTCTGCCTGGAATGTGTTCTCATGGGGGTTTTCCTGTTGCTCTCAAAGCGCATTTTTTTTCCACAGACGATTGGAGCCAACGCTGCCTTTGAGGGAGAGCGTCGTAGGCAAAAATAAAATAAAAATTAAAAAAACTAAGAAACAAAACACTTTACAAAGGTCTACAACAATATTTAATCTATTAAAGTCAGCTGTCTATCGATAATGAGAAACCTTCAGAATTAGCCATAGGACCTATTTTGTGTTCAAATCATCCAAAATAGTAGTAGTAATCATAATTTGAAGTTTCCATTTGACTGATGTTGTAATAAATCTAAATGTGTTGCTTTATCTACTGTACATGCCAATCAATGGCTTCATTGATTGACCTACAACTTTATTTTTGAATCAATCTTGGCCACTTTATACAAAATTGTATTGTTGCTATTATCAAATTCATCTACTCTCAAGACATCTACTAACCAATGGAGGAGGAGCCTTCCTTCACAAATCTAAGCTCATCCCCCGTATGATTCCCTATTTTCCCCAGTAAAGTCGTTGTTGAGATTGCTCTGTAACCCCTGTCTTGGCCCCCGCGCTCCTGAGAAGTGATGCATTTCACGCACCTGTGATTGACAGGCGAGATGGATTCCCCGGACCAATCAGGGACGATATCCTCCCAAATTAGCCGGGCGTTCCAAAGTAAAAAAATGTCTCACAGAGTCATACAGAGGCAGGCGCAGTCAGCTCATAACAGATACAGTATGTTCACATAGCTTTTCACTCACGAATAGCTTACATGCTATGGCACTTCTAATAAATTACATCGTAACAGTATTTTTAAATGATCAAACATAGTAGCCTACATGTTCTCCCGGTATGCGGAACAAGTCAGTAAATAGGCAGAAGTAAGAGTTATTATGTTGTTTATTCTCATCACTTTTTCCCCTATTTAATTTTTTGCCACGTGACTTTTGCCAGATTGAAGTTTGAAAAAATAACAACGAAAGCTGGATCCTGATGTCATGGCTTCAGGTCTTAAAGGATCACCCTGCCGCTGTTCTACCTTTAGCTTCCCTAATAAGATCACTTAACTTCATCTTGAACCATTAACATGTGTGGTTATATGCTTGGCAAAATAACTACATGCACACTACACATAACTTTAGCATAGGAAATGTTTTTATTTAAGTAGGACTACACAACAATACCAACATGACCCATGATTTTTGGGTTTGTTGAAACCCAAAAATATTTAGCTCTTTGCCAAAAGGAAATCGGGCGAATCAAGTTTTCTTGCATAGCTAGCTGGACTATTTACTTAATACTGTAAGTGTATTGAGGTCAGAGGTGGACAATTCAAGTCCAGGTACAGTAACAGACAACAGTCTTACCAAATGATTCCCCATCACCAGTCCCACTTCACCAAACCCTCTAGGTTGTGCTAATTATACACTCTGCAGTGCTCTACTGCACGTTTTGAAGCTGAGGCTTCCACCACATCATAACTCATCCACCCTAAACAACATTTATTACTTACAAATTGTTCCCCTCTTATGCACAGGTAAATGACCCCTTATAGAAAAAGGTGAGGTTTGCTATTTAAGTTAAAACGGCTGCCATATGAATTAATTTACATTGTATGTGTATTATAATTTATCCCTCAGTATGTTGACTGATGAGAGTAGCAGTTTACAGGTAATATTATATAATATAATATAATAATAATAAATATAATAATATATAATATCTTCAGTAAATAAATCTCTTGTGTATCTTTTTGGGTTATTCTTTTGGTATATTGCTTTCAAATGACTCCCCATGATGGCACTCTAAATAAAGATCAGTTCAGTTTGTCATAGTAAATGCACCAAATCCAGATGGATGCTATCGGTGTGCATAAATGAATTCATCTGCAAATTCCCCAGTTTGAAATGAAAGAGAATCAAAGAATAATCTCAAAGAATCTCATTTGGTTACAGCATGGAGCCAATCATAATAGATTCCAAAAGCCTTCTTCCTCTTCAGTTTTCAAAAGATTTCTGTATCATTCAACACCATGAACATTGACATTCATGTCATGACTCTGAGTCTGGACTTCAATCTCGGACAAAGAGAAGCACCCGTAATCAATCCATTCGCTTCTGTCTCGATCAGAAGCTAAAATTCAAAAATTTCATTTCTTGGGAAAGCATCTCAATTGCTGTCCGTGTCCTGGAAAACATCTCAACGGCTGTCCGTGTCCTGGAAAGCGTTTCCACAGAAAACCTGTCAGTTCTTCTTCTTTGACTTACGCTTACTCTCTTGGACCTTCTTATCATGCTCCTCCTTCTCCTTCTCCTGTTTCTTCTTCTCCTTCTTCTTCTCCTCCTTTGCCTCCTTGTACTTCCAGATGGGAGGCTCCAGGTAACCCTTCTGCCTCTTCTTCTTCTTCTCCTTCTTTGGCGTGGGCTCCCCGGACCGGGTCACCTCTATCTTGGGGACGCACTTCGAGGGGAAGATGCTGTTCTGCCGCGCCATGCCGCGCGGCACGAAGCTCCTGGCGGCCCCGGAGGGCGGCGCGCTCTCCCTGCGCTCCTGGCAGCAGGAGATCAGGGACACCGAGTGGCTGGACCGCGGCGGCGCCGAGGTGACGGAGCCGTTGCCGTGGCACACGGCGCCCTCCTCCAGCTCCCGGCTGCTGTGCCTGGCCAGGAGCTCCGCCACCGCCAGCCGCCGCTTGCCGATCACCGGCGGGCTGGTGGGGCAGAGGGGCCGGCAGCCCGTGGCCACCAGCGGGCTGTGGAGGCTGGTGGTGATGCGCACCAGGTGGTCCATCACGCCGTCGTCCTGGGGGTCGCGCGGCAACGTGATGGTGAAGGTGTCCTTGATTTTCTGGCTCAGCTTCTGGCTGGCGGTTTTGGGGGCGGTGGCTTTGGCCACCAGGTGCCGCAGGTCCGGCCACTCGGGGACGTAGTTCTCGCAGAACTGCTCGGCCGCCGGGCGGGTCTGGAGACGACGCAGCCGGTGCAGGGTCTCAAACCTTCCCGTCTTTAAGACCCAGTCCTTGAGACCCCTGCCCCGGGACAGGTCAATCGCATTTATGTCCGCACCTGCATATTCGAAGGTGGAGGTAAGAAATGGTGTTGAGTGACTCGTGTCGTGTCGTGTTGAAAACCAGTGTGGTTCATGGGAGGTGGGGCTCCGTGTGGTTCATGGGAGGTGGGGCAACGTGTGGTTCATGGGAGGTGGGGCAACGTGTGGTTCATGGGAGGTGGGGCAACGAGTGGTTCATGGGAGGTGGGGCTCTTACCATGCATGAGTAGGGCAGCTACACAGTCATCTCGTCCTTGCAGACCTGCCTTGATGAGAGCCGTGAAGCCACGGGGGTCCCTCACTTCCGTGTCCGCCCCAGGGTAGTAGTTCATGATGTAGTTCAGGACAGTGGCGAAACCTGGATCACGACAGAAATGCCATGTGATCCATCACACCAGCACCAAGTGTAATGTTTGGCTAATATATAGGTAGTAAGCTTTACAGTGTTAGCTAGACAACTATGTAGTGTTAGGCTAATATAGCCTAACATAGACATAGACATAGAGAGACTTTATTAATCCCCAAAGGGAAATTAATAAATTAATAAATACTATATATATATACTATATATATAGTGGCCATGAGAGGATGTTTTCATACCTGCCTGGGCTGCAATCATCAGTGCAGTATTTCCATCTGCATCTTGATGGTTGATGTCTATGAGTGGACATACATGGAGCGCATACACAATGTCCAGGAAACCTTTGGCCACAGCCACCATGAGGCCATTCTGAAAGGGAACAGACCAAGATTTTGATGAAGATGTATACACATGCATACATTTAAAACGCATTCAAAGTATGGAGGTCCATCTACAACCGTCCGGTCAGGACCTACGGCCTATTCCAGCTCGCTCTGAACAGAACCTGAAAGGCACACTGGATCTAACTCACTAAGTCATCAACGCACATCCTTTAAATCTATGAGTAGTTTAGTTAGTTAGTTGAGTCCAATAAGCCCAGTCATTTGTACATTCAATGGGATTCAAATTGGACGCAGACTACACACAACTCTTAGACTACATCGGCATCCAGTCACCGCACCCTGCCATTGATGTCCAGCTCCATGGCCTGTTCCTTGGTGACTCCTTCCTCAAGGAACCTCTGCAGGGTCCTGACTTCGTTCTGGGCGCAGGCCTCATACAGCGTGTTGACCGGCCGCTCGCCTGTCTCATCCTCCCTGTCGTAGTCTGGCAACACAGAGTCATCGGAGAGGACGCTCCCTGAGTCAGACTCGTCCTCTTCCACCAGGCACTCGTGGTCCTCAGAGGGGCCCCGGCCCAGGTGGGGGTCATCACTTGCTGTGGCCATGGGGCTGGCCCATAAGGACACTTTGCAGACTTAACTGTGGGGCCCCATTCTCCACCTGTACGCCCTCTGTGGAGACAAACACCACCACCAACAGCTGTAACCGGTAGGATTACACATAAGCAACATTTTGACACAAATGGGAGAGAGGTGCTCACATGCAAATCCTTTACCGGGAGCCTGTCGGAATAGAAATAGAAGCATTGCATTTACATTTAGGGCATTTAGCAGACGCTTTTATCCAAAGCGACTTACAAAGAGTACATTTGTCATAAGAAGGTAAAACATTTCATTGCAGCTAATACAGTAAGAAAGTCACCAGACACCAGACACCAGAAGCACACAGGCTCTCAGGTCTTATAAATAGACCTTGTGACCTCAGAAAGCCACGGCAGCATGTAAAGGATGATGACTAGATTCACCTCAACTTGTCAAAGCAGCTGATCCGAGCTGGTCTATGATCTACAGTGGAGCTGAGCCGCTTGTGCAACGTGCCTCAGTACACGTTCTCTGAAGGGCTCAGGCCTGTTACAAAACAAAGGTAGATCATGGCTTCCTGCAGAACCTCAAATAGAAGTACATCATCTCAATACTGTGATTATATGGGTCGGGCATCTCTTTTGAATATAGTTATTGTGTGTGTGAGTGTAAGATTTATCATTGAGAAAGACCATATGGCTGGAGGAGTAATAGCAAGCTGGCAGCAGCATCTGTCAGAAATGATTTTCCATCGCATATGGTTGAATGGTTATATGGTTCCAAATAATGTTGTTCTACCAAGTGCATACAGTTCAACATACTGTAAATGTGCATTTAGATGCACATTAAGAGAGAGCTACATTCTAAAATGACACCACCACCATCTCTTGCTATTAAGCCAGAAGGACTATATTTAGCTATGTATTCAATTCAATTTCTGTTTATGTGTCTATGTATGTGTGAGCTAGATGAATGGATGGACGGATTGATAGAAAGATGGACAGAATGATATAGCTTGATGGATGGCTAATACACATTAAAATAAGTTATCCCACAAACTAACATAAATTCAGGATGAATTAGGCTGATTTGGCTGATTTGGCTGGCTCCCTTCATCACGTCCTCAATGGCCCCAAAGTGGCACCCATGATCACTTCATACAAATTCATGATGTCATTTGACATCATCCATCGCTCTGCTGCCATGAGGTTAAACAGCTCCTTGACTAAGCTTCATTCAAATGCCAGAAGGAAGAGCTCTACCACTCTAATCCTGCAAAGCAATATTCTTATTCCAGTACTATTGTTGCTGTTGCCGTTGTTGTACACACACACACACACACACACACACACACACACAAACACACTTTACGGTGACAACATGTTGAACAGATGATAATGGTACACTAATAATGGGTTAGGGATATGTAATAACATGGGTTAGGGTAAGGGTTAGGGTTAAGTTTATATAATAATAATGGTCTCACCATGAAAAGAGTCAGTCCAGCTTTGACTCTACTTCCCTTGGTCCGTGTTTTTTTTTGTCAGGTTATTGTGAGAGCATCCCCCATGTGCTGGGCCTCTTTGTTTAGCCTACTCTTAAACTAGATTAGTTTCCCCACGTTAGCCCTAGCGTTAGCCCTCCTCCTGCTGCCTCCCTGCTGCTTAGCTCCCCGGATCGGCCCTCGATCCTGACAGCTCCCAACATAGACTCTGCTGGCCTAAGTCAGGCAGAAGGGCCCTGCCCTCTCATCCCGATTATAGGAGGATTTAACGATCAAGAAACAAACAGAACAAAAAAACAGACAGCAGCCAATCTGGGACCCCTTTCAGTTGGTTCGCAAGCTAAGTTAAGACTTTTTACTGCTCGGACGGAAGCTTGCTCTCTCTGATCTTACTCTCTTCCTCTTTCTCATTTGACAGCCTTCATTCAACAGCTATCTCATAATCTGTCCAGCTCTCTCTCTCTCTCTCTCTCTCTCTCTCTCTCTCTCTCTCTCTCCCTCTCTCTTTTTTTCTCCCCCCATCTGTTGTCAGAGCAAATTCAGATGAACCATCAAACATTCACACTCTGGCTGAATCAGATGAGCTACATGTAGCCCCACAGTCTGTTCTGCTGCTCTAGTCCTGGTGAGGTCCCCCCTCACTGCCTGGATAACCCCAACTGAGTCTGTGTGAGAATGAGTTAATAGTCTTCACTTTGTTTTTCCATGAAATTCCTTTTCGCAAGGACAACAAATCAACCCTGCTGTAATTCTGGCAGTAATTATTCCAATGACAGGGTTACACACACACGCGCGCCAAAGCGTGTGCAAACATTTAAAATAATTTGTTGTAGAGCATTTGTGCACTATTTAACTTTATGGATTTTATTGGGGGGGGGATTGTGCAGTATATTGTTGTTGGACATCTTTGCAATATGTCTGGTGTACATGGATTTGCATGTGTTACTGAATGTTAACTGTAAATTTGATTGTATATATTGTGTTATATGTGTAGAACATGTGTTCTCTTAAATGCCCAAGACAAATGTGTCCTAAGGGAGACAATAGAGGGGAATGTTATCTGGAATTGCATGTGAAGGTGCACTCACATTGTGTGCATACATTCGGCCCAAGTAGGCCTACAATCATTAGTAAGATACCCACATAGATGAACAGGTTGAATTTGCAAACAGACTGATGAAAATACTGGAAAAAAAGCAAACACTTGCTACCTCAACTTACTTTTTCATCTACCAGGCCCCGTCATCGTGTTGCTTGTATTGTCTATTGTTGATTGTTCACTGTTTACTGTTGCGCACGAACCACCAAGACAAATTCCTCTAGGTGCAAACTTGGCTCTCTGAGTTTTTCAGAGTTTCTGATATTGTAAAAGATGCTTGTTTACCAACAATAGACTCTACAAGCTATGAAAACAATACATGGCGGAGTCATAGTTCCAAAACGGACAAATCTGAACAGACCTACAGACGTGTGTGTATGTACAATGCAATGCAAAATGCAATCGTTACTGCTGGATTTGGATATAGTCTCCCCCTTCTGGCCAAAATGGAGAGTGCAGGGAATACTTGCAAGTATATTTTGGCCCTCTCCCCGGTTGTCGTCTAACCACAACAAGCGCAACGTCACACAGCAGGCGCGGGGGGGGGGGGGGGGGGGGGGGGGGGC
>OMKI01014006.1:0-16289 GCA_900302315.1 Phycis blennoides | reverse complement strand
CTTCTGCTGCAACAAGGAGCCACATGCAGAAGTTTTCGGACGACACTGCGATTGTGGGGTGTATCTATATATATGTATGTACATAGTATAGAGTATGTTTAACCTGTTTTTTACTGTAATTTATTTTGCATTCCCTCTGCACTGCTGGTCACTTTGTGAATTTCTCCTACGGGGGATTAATAAAGGACTATCTTATCTTATCTTATCTTATCAGGGATGGGCAGGAGGGGGAGTACAGGACCCTGGTGGAGGACTTTGTGCAATGGTGCACACTCAACCACCACTACAACTCAACACTGATAAGACCAAGGAGATGGTGGTGGATTTCCGTAGGTCTAAGCCCACTCTGCTGCCAGTCTCAATTGAGGGGGTCAATTTGGAGGTGGTAAGCACATACAAGTATCTGGGGTACACCTGGACAGCCGGAACCTGGAGCCGGCTGCACTTCCTGAGGAGGCTGCGGTCCTTCAATGTCTGCAGCAAACTCCTCGGGATGTTTTACCAGTCTGTGGTCACCAGCATCCTCTTCTATGCGGTGGTGTGCTGGGGAGGAAGCACTACGAAGAGGAATGCCGGGCGACTGGAAAGGCTGTTAAGGAAAACTGGCTCTGTTGTGGGCGCTGAACTGGACTGAATCACAGCAGTAGCAGACAAAAGGACCATGAGCAAACTGAAGGTGAAGGTCATCCACTTTACAGCACCATCACTCAGCAGAAGAGCTCAATCAGCGGGAGACTACGCTCACTGACATGCACAACTGTACAATCTGTCAATAAAAGGAACAGAGATAGACTTCTCTGCATAGTCACCACCCTCTCCACCACTGTTTTTACCTCACTGTTTATAATATTCACTGGTTATGTTAGCCCTTATGCACAGCCCACTGTGCAAAACTAAATTCACTTTATCCTTATTTATCCTGCTTATGTTGTATGTGTATGTTTGTATGTTTGTATGTTATGTGTGATGTCTCCATCTATCTATCTATCTATCTATCTATCTATCTATCTATCTATCTATCTATCTATCTATCTATCTATCTATCTAATACTAAAACGAATCACAAGAAATGTATTTCACAGCTTTTTTCGGCTTCTTCTTTTGCTGCATATTCTAATGCTCTTGCACAGCCGCGGTGGGCTATTAAAAAAAGGATCACAAACTTGCCGCGGGCCACGACCACAGGGCAAACACGTGCCGCCTTCACTCCAGAACCCTGAGCGCAAAGCACGTTTTTTGTGCTTTCTTGTGCTTTTAAATGGTGTTTGAGTTCCAGCAGAAACAGCTGGTTCACTTGTACTTGCATGACGTGCAAACTGTTCACTACTTGTGCAGGGGGGGGGAGCTGATACAAGTTAGCAGTCACAAGGATTTGATCAGACCTTTGGGGTCAATGGAACCACTGAGCCACACACACACACACACATACACAAACACACACACACACACACAAACCTGGCTATCGAGTCCGAGACAGAGCAGCATGAGGAAGAACAGTGCAGCCCACATCTGGGCGACTGGCATGGTGGAGAAGACCTCTGGATAAACCACAAACACCAGGCCAGGGCCTGGACACACAGCACAGACACCATTTCAGACAGCTCTAGACACAGCACAGACACCGTTTTAGATACAGCACAGACACAGTTACACAGTCAGATATACAGTTACAGATGGTTAAAGACACAGCTAGACACAGTTTAAGCCCCAGTTACAGACAGAGTTAAAGAAAGACACAGTTACCGACACAGTTTCAGTCACAGTTGAAGGCAGTTTCAGACACAGTTACAGACACACTTAGAGCTCCGTTAGACATTTAAAGCCAACCATTGGCTTTAAAGGAGAGATCACACCGGAGAACGTTAATAGTGGGGCAGTGTTTGAACCCGTGGCATAATCAAGTAGGAAACAGAAGCGTGAAGTGAAAAAAAGAAGCTCTCCAGATTATCAATTATTAGTGGGGTGTGTGTAATACTACCGCCCCGAGCAGGACAAAGGAAGCATGCAGTTGACACCCAGAGCGTGTTAATAATCCATTCTCGCCCTCTCATGTACGTCCTGCTCACACGACATCACAGGAATGCATGCGATTAGTTTTGGTGGAAAGTTTTAACACTGGGTGAATTGACACCATTAGAAAAAGATCAGATCAGATAAGATAAGATAAGATAAGATAAGGGAAATTCACATGTTGCAGCACACGTACGGCCTTTCAATTATTCTGCAGGACACGTGAGGTAAGAAAATGACAACGATCCAATGTGATCAAAGTGAGGATCTTGTTTTTACTGATGAAAAGGAACACTTTGGGGAGAAATCTGAAGTGTTCCGGCTCTACTCGGAACTAAACTTTGTGTTTATTTTCCTGCGGGGGCTGCCGATGTCTCGTCTCACGCAGGTCTGTATTTTCAATGCGGTATCTGGTGACGTTTTGTTTTTCGACTGGACTGGGTGCTTCACTTGTTGGCTCTTGTTCTGTCTCCTGTGTAGTTGTATTTAATCCTTGATGAAAATAGTAACTTAAACCTGCTTTATTTAAGTTTCCCATTAGCAGCCTCTAGTGGCTTGAGTTGAGTAGCTACAGTTGTAGCGTCATCATTTTCCGTCCACAGCAGCTGCCCGTCAGAACCCCTGGCTATCTCTCTGTCCACGCTTACCATCTGTAGCAATGTCTTCCACCGGCAGGTTATGGATGTGCCCCATGTAACCGATGGCGGAAAATATCACAAATCCAGCTAGTATACTTGTTGCTGAATTAGTGAGTGCAACGATCAGAGTGTCCCTAAAGGAAGAAATGACGACAAAAAAGGACAATTGGATATTATTTCCATGTAATGTTTAGTATTTTTGTTTCTGAAAGTGGAGCTGGCGATAAAACAAGTTTTGATTTAAATTTGTCTTTCTAAAAATATCGAAATATCTGAAAGCGTGATCGCTTCAAGTAAGTAGGTGTTATTCCCGTATGTGGAGTATCACCATCACAAAACCAACGTACCGGAGAATGTTATTGTTGAACTTGTTGTAACTGGCCAGGGAGATCATGGAGCCAAACCCGATACCGATGGAGTTAAACACCTGTGCCGCCGCGTTCACCCACACCTGCCGCGAGAATGTGGAAAAGCAGCCATTTTAAGACACCGTCATGGGACCCTCCGATGTCACTGGTGTGGACTACAGCAATAACAATGCTACAATGCTACTACAAACAATAACAATAATGCCAGGGCACCAACTACTACTACTACTACTACTACTACTACTACACAGGCAGTTAAAGAGGCTGAAAATAGAGTCAGTCCCAACGTGCGTATACATTGTTTTTCTGGGCGCCGACCGACAAAAGATCAGAGGTCGTTATCGAACATCTCACCTCGACTTCCAAAAGCTTTCCCCAGACGGGGGACAGGAAGTAGACAATGCCATCGACCGCTCCAGGAAGTTGCACGTTGTTTATTAACAGGGCGACCAGCACAAAGTATGGGAATATGGCGGTGAAATACACCACCTGGTCAGCACCAACAAAGGGGAAGCAGATGTCACAGGCGCGCTTTGTTCTCTGGTAGTATTGGCTAAAAACCTTTCAGTCTTTTGTCTGAGCTTTCGAGGAGCAACGCAGGGAGTAAATATGCAGAACGCTGTCCAACAAAAAGTATAAATAATCCTCAATCCTTTCAACTATACTAATAACACTGAGAGGAAATAAAAACAATCAGTGTTATGGTCACTATTATCAATAATAATAACACAAATATCATTACAATACCATTACAAATCAATAACACGTAAACTTAAAACGGCTTTGACCTTGCCGGTAGACTTGACCCCCTTAAAGATGCACAGATAAACGATGGCCCAGGCCAAGAGCAGCAGGCCAAAGAGCTCCCAGCGCACACCGCCAGCCTCTTCGATGCCATCGGTCTTTTCCAAAAGTTTGCGACTAAAGAGAGATGACGTGTATGAAAAAAAACACAGAGATTGTTAATTTGCGCATTTAGGCCCCAATCTACAGAGGAAATGGTCCACGTTTTGCTCCTTCTTAATTTATTCAGAGCTATTGCTGGTACGAAATTTAGCAGACATCCGAAGCAACCGGTGGACAAAAAAACTTTGATGAGCACACAGGGGTAAGCCTTGCTCAAGGTTGCCTGTGGAAAGACTGTGGTCAGTAGGTTTTGAACTCGTGAACTTTTAACTTCACAGCTGGTTGTCACACACACACAACTGCGAGATCATCCCATGAGGAGGCGGGGGTGCAGATTTCGGCTGCACCGAATATTAGTTCTAATGACCACCATATGGCATTTAACACCCGACCAAAACACTGGATAAAAATGAAAAAGACTCATTCCTCACTCGAAGAACTGCTGGCTGGCCGACTCCAGGTGGGAGGCGTTACCGGGGAAGCCACTGGAGCAGTTCTCGAGAGCATTCCAGGTATTGTTGCAGGTCTGCCAGGGCAGCGTTGTCCAGAAGGAGTTGAGGAAGTAATACAATGCCCAGGTAATGATTACGTTGTAGTATGTGCACAGCAAGAAAGATATGACGGTGGTGGCCACACCCACACCTGTACAATGACACATGGGTGGGGCGGGGGGGGGGGGCGGGGGGGGGGGGGGGGAAGCTCAGTAAGTTTCCACGCAGGTGATTGGCTGTTGCACAACATGTGGTCTTTTGGACCTAGCTCTACCTAGCTGTGGAAAAAAAAGGTATGCAATCTCAGAAATTTAAGTGGGATTATTTAGGGTGAGCGTTGAGCGTTGTCATTGTTATGTCGCGGATGATGAATGTCATCAATCATTTATGTCATTAGGTCATTTAGTAGGAGTGATAATAAGTAATTTATGATAAGTAATTTAGACTGTTATTTCGCCGGTCTGTTAAAGACTTTATTTCAGGTGTGAGAATTTAAAAAGGTGATTGATTTCCTGACTGCACTTAAAGCTAGGGTAGGCAAATTATTTTAGAAGCATTTTTTGGTCATGCGTGTTGAAATTATCTTTACAGTGATCAATAAATCAAACGTTTGGTCAAAAAAGTTAAAAACTAATCAGGTATCTGTGGCAGTCCCAGGCAACGAGATAGGACTGTCCAATCATGAATTAATTAGGGCCAATTTAAATGATTAGATGACTTACTCGTCTATCTACCTACCTACTTGGCTACCTATGCACATTCTGCCCATGCAATCATTGCGCATGACCCAAGTCTTCATCCAGGTTAGGCAAACTATTGTTTTGGGCCATGGCTTTGGAGGAAGGTTTGTAGGGAGCGGTGGAATTATTTTGGTTGAATTCTTCTAGTTTATAGTGACTCTGGCTGGTTTCTCCAAATTGCCTTTTAATTTACTTATTCATTCATTAATCAATGTGAATGCTGTTCCTTCTCAACACCAGAGAAGGACCTAGCTGACTACTCTTCACTTCCACACATCCCCTGGACTGGCATTTAAACATGAGAATGGTGTGATGATACGGGCTTTCCAATCTTTTTCATTTTGTTAACATTCCAAAAGAAATGTTACAATTTGGAATCACTTGGAACTTTGTTTATCCATTAAGCATGAACGTGAGACAGCCTTTGACCCGATCCCTAGTTGAAAACACACAGTTCACTGTTCCCAAAAATGTGGCCCTGCTTTCAAAATATTTTTATGTTGAGTAATGAAAGGCTGGAATGCCTTGCTCCATTGGCTCCTCTGTGGCTGGATTTAGAGAGGAAGGGGCAATGGGGAAAACAAACTCTACGATAGCATAAGGATAGTGCCCCTAACTAACCCCATCCCTGAGCTCCAAGATTATCCAGAACCAACTGTCCGTGGGCCACGGTAGACTCACCGCGCTTTGTGATCATCGTGTTGTTCACAGTGAGTCGTGCCAATATGTGGAGCCGCCAGACACTGTGAGAGTTCTTATTTGTTTTCATTCTGTCCGAATAGTTCCCTCTTTTGGTCCCACAATAACAAGCTAGTTAGATCAGAGTAGTTAACGTCGGTATATAGCAGCTTGCAGTGGATTTCTGCCTGTGGTTTAAAGGAAAACGGATAAAAAGGATAACTATAATGTATGGCGGACTAACACCTGGGAGCACTTCGACGTCGGCGCAGTAATATCATCACCCCTGTTACTTCCGTCAATAGAACCAACGTAAACTACGACTACAGGTAGTGCAGGCGACGGCGTGCAGGTCACGTTGGTTCTATTGACGGAAGTAAGAGGGGGAGGGGGAGAGGATCTTTTAGGAGTGATGATATTACTGCACCGACGTCGAAGTGCTCCCAGGTGTTATTCCGCCATAGATTATAGTTATCCTTTTTATCCGCTTAGAAAATTGCCATGTTTCATTTTGTGTAACCATACTTGGGTCGTGTAACTACTCACGTAACCGTATTTAAATAGGGAAAACGTGGAAGTGCTTGGTCGCTTCTAACTTCACCCCCATTTGGATCCTAAGGAATATACTGAGCCAAGCTACATGCTAGCAAAGTAGTGCTGCGTGCCAGAGCGAATGAGTGCACGCACAAAGGCGAGAGAGGTATGTATCAACTCGTCTAAGATCAGGGAAGAACATAGTTCAGTATGGAGAAACGGTGGCGTTTTCCTTTAAGCGTTCGAAATGGCGAATGTGTCCGAGGGGTAAATGAGATTGCCTTGTGACATTGTTTTTCAAACAATGTAGACAGAGCTTGAAGGTAGCCCAGGTACAATTCTCTAGCAATTAAAAGGGCATCTGGCATCTACACTTTGGGCTACTGCGAGACAAACTAACCAAGTTTGGAGGTTGAGGTTTTGATCACTGTTGCTCTGACAACATGGGATGGGAAATATGTAATGTCATTGGAAGGTTAGACACCTTTGATACAGTCTAGTAATTAGCAGCCTTCGAAACACTATTCCTTAGTTAATTCTGCAAATAAATATAACCGCAACTTAAATGTCATCCATTCTGTAAGATTGAAATTTTGCAGATCAGAAGGTCTATGGGCTGTGTAATTGCAGATGATATATTAATTACAGGCAACAAATTGAGGATCTACATAATGTTGCCTATATAATTCTTGATATATATGAATATATCTAATTTGTCTCTTTTCCAGTGGGTGGAGCCGGTGTCAGCAATTTTATGTTAGGCTTTAATGAGAACAGGAGATTTTTATATCTGCTATATGGCCACAACATTCTACATTCAACACTTTTCATGAGTTACAAACAAGAATATGCATTTTGTTGAATGTAATAATCACGTGATACATATATAAGCCTTCAGCATGTATAAGGCATGGAAACAATATAATTCAAAAGAATATGCAGACATAACTACCTGCTTTTGTCCATTTGCTAGCACAGAGAATTAACCAGGCACAAATGATTGGATTAATCAGGGGACGGACCCATACGTTTTGACCGGGTAGAATATCTCTGTCTTTACGGAGAAAAAACTAAGGAGAAAAATGATTAGTTAGCATGAGGAGAAGGGGGTACATGTTGATGGCTGTGTTCTTGTTAGGTTGGGAAAAAGCATCATGTCTGACCATATCCCTGCGTGTGCTAATTTGGTTCTATGCACATGGGATGTGTGCATGACTTATGCCCTACGGTGATGGCGATGCTGGTAAAAGACTGTCATTGTATACAGGCTTTTGGATTACCAAATGCTTCCATGTAACAATGACAAACAGAAGGTCCTGACTCGAGTTCACAACCCTTTACCTGATGCAGGTTCCTTAGTGAAGAAAACATAGTAGATAGTTGGAGTGAATCGAATTAGCAATTTAAGAGTCTGTAGATTTCCGAAAGTGAAGTGGATTTGGTATTGATTAGGCTATTACTTTTTCAAGGTTTCTAAATAGAAATGTCCAGGTGAAATAGGTAATTCATTCTACCAACGACTTTCCAACAGGTTCTCAGCCATCAACTGGTCTTTTGAAAGTGATGCATTTTTCAGTTGCTGAAATCCAAACAAAAGTAACCAAAAAGGAAACATTCACATACAACAAATTATTGTGAACGTATAGTGCTTGGTTTGTGTCGTCAGGTCCTTTGTATTCCTTTGGGCCATGTAACAAGGCCCAAAGTTCAGAGCAACAATAACATATCAATATCTATCTATATTTCCAATACACATTGAACCAGTTGACATGATTATGATGATTTGCTGATCATTAAAAGCCACTTCAAAATCGACCCTATATTGAGCATGTGGGAGTGTGAGGTTTTTGTTTAAAATATTTTTGGGAATCGTGCTTCAGTGACTAAACTCCATATTGTTCCATTGTGCACACATCAGAATATTATGCTTTTAAATGGCATGTGAACACAAAGTGTGAGTTCTTCTGTATTCTAGCGCTGCCAACACTGTGTTTAGATACAATATTGACTAATGGTTACTTGCATGGTCCAATGTTAACACCTTGACTTATCAAATCATGGTCGAGGGTGTTAAAGGTGCAAACACCTCTACATTTGTTTTCAGATTGCTCTCGTTTCTAATCTGTGTGGCTGGAAGGGAGTGTGACGTTACAACTATATTTGAACAGATTGGAAACCACAAACAGCAACAAACCTTTTAGACACTACGTTTAAAAACAACGTTTTGGTGTTACCAAATAACCATCAACCCAGCCACCTGCCTACAGTGTTGTGGCACACATGTCGACTGAGAACAAAAAGACACGTCCCAATGGTTATCACGGAAACCACGGCGACGCTCATGACTCACCTTTCAACAGCGGGCATATTTTAGCCAGAGCATGCACAGGGCCCAGGCGCGTGTACTGTCCAATAGCAAACTCCATGAACAGAAGCGGGATGCCACACAAGAGCAGCATGGTAAAGTATGGAATGAGAAAGGCACCTGAAAGAGTTGGATAGCAATTGCAAAAAGCACTGTGTTAAGGAATGCACTTTATGGTTAAAGGTGAGGTAAACTGTGCGTCCAGGAGGGGAGTTGGCCTTTGCTTTCCGTTAGCCGTTACCGTTTACTTGCAGAATTATAGAACGGCGGTTGTTAGGCCAACTGTATAATTGCGCCGCAGTTGCATCCCGCTGGGTCACGACACAGAGGGCAACATGTTAAAAACAAGTCAACGGCACATCACGTAGCCTATAAATCACAGTGGCGAATTATCCTCTAAAATCCTGCTGTGTCGACACTGGCACTCGTTTTTGATAAGGAATTATTTGGAACAAATCGGACATCTTTAAAAAGTAATTAAAAGTGTATTCCCCTGTATCTATGTCTTTCGATCATCCTTCATTGCTACTTTATTTTAT
This sequence comes from Phycis blennoides, assembly GCA_900302315.1. NCBI lineage: Eukaryota > Metazoa > Chordata > Actinopteri > Gadiformes > Phycidae > Phycis > Phycis blennoides. Next base: position 7,020 of record OMKI01014006.1, on the reverse strand, counting down.
TCCATGATACCTTTAGTGGTGCTGGACATTTGGCAATAAATGACTTGAACTTAACAACAACGACAAACAAGGCTACTGTAATTCTGCAAGTCAACAGACGTGGCTAATGCTAAGCAAAAACTAACCCATCAAACTCCCCTTCTGGATGCCCAATGATGAATTTTGAATTAAACAACTCTGAATCTGGGTAAGACATAATGGCATTTAACAGTTACCTCTTCATATACCTTTAGGGTTCTGGATTTGAACCCCAGTGTCTGCAGCCTACCCATCCTTGAGCAAGATGCCGCACGCTTAACTGCTACACAATTAGATGAATCTGAATTCACTGTATGATCCTTTGGATAATAGCTAAATAACGAACAACGCTATTTTGTGCTTTTTCAAGCCACAACGAACACTCAAAGCGGTGCATGCCTCGGGCCTCAAATTCAAATGCCAGGTTTCAACAACACGACTGAACCAGCAACTTTCCAGTTAGTTAGACAGCTTGCTGTACCTGCTGAGTTACTGCAGCCAGCCTAACGCTGTCCACGTGCTTAAACTGCAAATCAAAGTCCACCCCCACATCTTCTATCAAAACATGAGCATTAAATATTAACTTTTTTTAAAACAGAGACGTGAAATTAAAGTGACATGGGAAGACATCTTCTGACTAACGTAAAGCACAAACAGAGCAAAACATGACTTGTATGCTTAAATGCATATAACTGTGACTGTAACGGTGTGTTCTCGTTTGCAGAGCGTCCTTATTGAGACTTCCTCTGCCCTTACTTTGTTGAAACCGTGTATTTTAAGTGTTGTAACATGAGGTATCAACATACTTTACAAGTTGATCCACATGTGTGCTTGTTACAACAGCCCCCTCCTCCATCTCACATGCATTCTTTTTCAATTAGATACTTACAATTAAAACAGCAAAGGCATGTGGGAGACTGACCTTATCAATGCATAACAAATAAATGTCTACCACATTTAAAAAGGTTAACCAAACTTTTTTTTTTTTTTATCCCGACAGTCCAGGGAAGTCTTCAGTCAGAGTTGTTTTTAAGCTGAACCATATCCTAACATGCTACCCTAAGGGCCAGGTTACACTCACAGCCTGAGTTGCATGGTAACTGAAATGAAATTGAAACTGAAATTGAAAACTATGGCTTTCCATGAATTCTGTCCTAACCTGGAAATGTAGCTTCCTGAAACAGGGCAGAGGAAATAGAATCATAAAAAAATAAAATGCATAAACACATAAATACATACATACAGACAGACAGACAGACATACAGACAGACAGACAGACAGACAGACAGACAGACAGACAGACAGACATACATACATAAATACATACATACATACATAACAATGCAAATGACTAAATAAGCAGTAGGGGATAATAAACATATGTATAATAATATGTATTTTAACTAAACCAATCCATACAAAAGTAAATGGTATGTATATGGAGCATTTATAGTACATTGACAGTCCCCGTGTCTTTTGGCCTGTCCCCGGCTGGAGCTGTCCCTGTAAATGTCCCCGTTTTAAAAAAAGACAATATAATAATAAAACAATATTTTCATATGTATGAATAGATTTTGAACAATGCAAAGCTTCTAGCCTGCTAATGAATATTAATTTCTAGACAGTCTCGTGTCTATCTGATACGCCGTGATGAGACCTCGCTCCACAGGGGGTCTATCTAGTCACTTCATACCATCAATGCAATATAGAACGATTATCAATCCTAGCTACTTTAGGGTGTTTTGTGGTGGTTCCAAAACCTAAAACACATCATAGTAAACCATTGGGCACACACTGCCCTTCACTACATCTAACCATGACAATAGGCAAAAACGTGAATATATCCCCATTTTAATTTCAGAAATAACGGATATTTTGTTCATATAGTCTACGGACCGCCACATTACATATGCCCTCGGTTTCCATTTCAGAAATCTGTTCATCACCACCGTCCATCGCCTGTAAAGGCTCATGTTCAACACCAGCCTTACCTCCACCGCTCCGGTAACAAAGGTACGGGAACCGCCACACGTTGCCGAGCCCCACCGCGTAGCCCACCGACGCCAGGATAAACTCCAAGTTCCGATTCCAAGTTGGTCTTCCTTCTTCGGTTTTCTCGGGCATGGTGTTATCTAGCCGGGGGTCTGTGTCTGTGAGCGTGTCTGTCTGATCCAGATACCCCTCGGTCGAAGAAGCGGATGCTTTGCCCAGAGATACTGTGTTTTCGGCTCCGAGACCCATTTTTATTCGATTGTCTGGAGGAGGTGGTGAGGTGAACGTAGAGACGTCAGAGGATGAGGAAGCCAAAATAAATGCTGCCGGTCAATTCAATGGACTAGCCAATAATATAGTATATGACCCAGCTGCACTTCATCCATGCAGTTTTTTGGACAACCTCAGAAGATGCACACGACCCGGTGACGACCACGGACGTATGAAACAGGTGACTCTCGACGACCTAGATCTAGTTAGACGTTTGTAGTGATTAAAATACCTCCTCTATAGTAAATAGCCCTGCTGCTATCGTGCCTCTAGTGGCTCCACGGTGACAACTGCTTCCATAACTCCCACATGTAACTGTGCCGTAGTAACAGTACATAATGTCTCTTGTTTCGCTCGCTTGCCCTTTTAAATTTAACGTACGGGAAGCTAAAAGGAACAAAACATGCAAATCCAAACACTGTCCAGTTGGGAGTATGTTTATGAATAGATGCGCATATACAATAACAAATATTTATTCTAAACCCTCGAAAGCAATTAGGCCTATGATTTACACTAATAAGAAACTTGAACATAAAGTCTTTATCTCTTCATATCTCTTGAACATATCTCACTTTCTCTCTCTCTCGCGCTCTCTCTCTCTCTCTCTCTCTCTCTCTCTCTCTCTCTCTCTCTCTCTCTCTCTCTCTCTCTTCTCAGTGAGCGTCATTCATTCATTTATTTCGTTGTTAGGTATTCACAGAGAATTTGTGGATACCTATTGTTTTTCTAGGGTTTAGTTGTTATTACATTTACATTACATGTTATTGTTATTATAAATAAATGTAAGTATTATTTTCAGTTTTTTATACTTTGCTTAGTTTGCACAATAGTGACCACGTAATAAAACAACAAAGGCTGCAAAGGACTAAGTGCTGAAAAACGCAAACATGAGAGTTGGCCTTTTCTTGTCGCAGACCTCTCCTAAAGGTGATGTCCTCACCCTTCCATTTCACCGTTATCTTTTAAACTAAAAAAGTGTTAATGTTTATTGCTCATGTTTTAAAGATGTGGTGTTGGACTTTGATTAGGATTGTAGTTTAAGTAATTTGGACAATATTTTCTAGGCTGGCCGTGTTTACTAAGCAGGTAAAGCTAAATTTCTAGCAACTGGAAAATTGCTGGTTCAGTCCTCGTGTGGTTGAAACCTGGCGTGAGTGTGTGAACAGGAGAAAGCATGCACCTCTTTGAGTGGTCGCTGTGGCCCGAAAAGCACTTTACAGTTTGGTCAGTCTGGTGAAACACATTTATTTGCATGTTATGAATATTAATTAAAAAAACACATCCCAGTAAGATAAATAATAATAGAATAATACAGGTAAGTGACAAAGTAATTACATGTATTTGAGACCTTAGTTTTCACTGAATTAAAAACAATTCTCACCCAGCCCCACACTCAACAAACTTTTACCTTCCAAGGCCATAGTCTCCGTTGCCTCAAGTTACAAGGACGGCTGGCCTAAAGTGTCATATGCCAGTACAACAGGTCATTGTCTAGCTGGACCAAAAGGGCTCAGCGTGTGGATTCAACGATGATTGCTCTCATTGGTCTCCCCTGTTGGTGACCTGATGCCACTGGCAGACGACTCTGTACTCTTGTACTCCTTGGACTCGCTGTCTGGGTCTTGTTGCTGCTGCTCTTTTCATTGTGGCCAAGTCTTATTCTTGGGGGGTGTGATGCAGCTGTTCTTTGCCTGTTAAGTTAAATCCAACTGTCTCTCTAGAGGTTAAGTGTTCACATGGCAGAAGGAGGTTTCTTGTGACTCAATTCCTTCCTTTACCACTTTCTGGACTTACCTCATAGACGGTACTTTTACCCGGTGAACTTGGTCCTCCCAGTACGACTGGATCTTTCCTAGATTACAGATGAGGACTCAGTCCCCAGTCTGGAGGTCTCCCCTTGCTTTCTTTTTTTTTTTATCATAATGTGCCTTATGCCGAGCTGAACCTTAATTGGATGCCTTGGCTGCAATCTGGTATGCATCTTCCATTCCCTTTGTTCAGTGGGCCACATAGTCCTGGTAAGTATCATGTTTCTCGTTTGTTTTCAGGTTGAATAGCAGATCAGCTGGTAGGCAAGGGGATCATCCGAAGAGGAGGAAATATGGTGAGCATCCTGTTGCTTCACCTCATGTACAATTGTATTCATTGACGACTTTGGCTAGGGGCTCCTCCCAGTCTGCTTAGTCTTCGTCCACTAGGTTCCACAGCACGGCTAGCGGGGTTCGGTTGAATTGTTCTACCCGCCCAATCCCTTGTGGGTGGTAGGGTGTTGTGTGTGACCCACGGATGCCTGAGAGATCTTTCAGTCTTGCAAGTAGCTTGTTGTCAAATCCCTTGCTCATATTGTGATGCAGACTGCTTGGAAATTCAAATTTCAGTGGCTAGTCATTGAAGATCTAATTGACCCTGGTTTTCTTGCAGACTTGTTTCCTGTGCAAACCTGCTGAAATGATCCATGACTGCTAATATGTACTCGCATCCATGCTTGCACTTGTCTGTGTATATGGATATGTGGTGTGGATTGGTGTCATCGGGGCTTGAGTCTGCTTCTTGGGCTTCTTATTCAGCTTAGTCATGACCCTCCTCTCTCCCACCACCTGCACTCGAGTGGGCAGCCCGGGATGGAGCTGGCCTTCTTGATCAGCTTGTCCTGTCTCTTCCTGTCAGTAGCTGAGATGCCGCTGCTCCAGCAGACTATTCCATAAAAAATGGCTGATGCCACCACAGAGTCATAGAAGGACTTAAGCAGTGTGCCCAGTCCAGTTTATTGTTCAAGTGAACACCCAGGTATCTGTAAGATGTCACCATCTCTATGTCCATTCCCTGGATGTTCACCAGTGTGTATGGGTGACGGTGTCTGCGGAAATCCACCACCAGCTCCTTGGTTTTCCCTGCGTTAATCAGGAGGGCGGTTCCTCAGGTACCAGTCCATGAAATCCTGTACAAGTCCTCTGTCTGCTCTGCCATCCTCGTCCCTGATGAGGCCAACGATGGCGGAGTCGTCACAGAACTTCTGAAGATGGCAGTGGGGTGAGTGATGGGAGAAGTCTGGAGTGTAAAAGGTGAAGAGGAAAGGGGACAGAACTGTTCCTTGTTGAGCCCCCATACGGCAGACAACTGTGTCCGATATGTAGTCCTCCCATACTGTGGTCGGTTGGTGAGGTAATCGAGGATCCAGGACGTGAGGTGGTGGTCCACCCCCGTGTGTCCCCAAAAAGCAGTGAAAGCACTGGAGAAATCAAAGAACATGATCCTCACAGTGCTTCCAGGCTTTTCTAGGTGGGATAGTGATCTGTCCATGAGGAAGGTGATGGCCTCTCTTCATGTCTTTATTGGCATGCATCTGCGTTGCTCAATCCAGGGCTATATGCAGCACGAAGTTGTAATCCTCAATTCTGCACATGTGCCATAGGGTTGTTGTCAGTATACATCATGAATGCCAAGGCATTCGTCTCAGGAAGGTTACTACCACTTGCTCATTTCAGGGCTAAGAATTCCAACTTGAAGTGGGGGGGTATTTCTTCTTTTACTGACTACGGGTGCTAGAGCCACAAGCTATCATCTTTCCTTCTTGCCGCTGATAAAGCACCACACCCAATCCTCCCTGAGGTGCATTTCTGTCATGTCATGCACATTTATGTAACCAGCAAAATATGCAGCAAAAGATATGTTACACAGGAATAACAGGAATTACACGTGGGACACATATTTTTTAGTTGGAGATATGAAAAAAACATATCTCTCATATCTCGCATATCTCTCTTATAAAGGCATTCATTATCAATGACAACTTCTTAGACTCTACTGGCGTCAGCTACTGATGCTCCAAAAAGCATAGAGCGCCATCTGCTGAACATGCTGTTCTTAGCAGGAATAAAATTGACGTTTGGAAGTAGTTGGCAGTAGCTCAGTGGATAGAGCGGATCGTCCACTAACCGTAGGGTCGGTGGTTCGATCCCCTTGATCCCCTACCTCCACGTGTCGAACCCCACAACTCTACTGATTGTAAGTCTGCTAAATGCCCCTTTACCCTTTACGTGTAATGGGTTTATCCTTCAAACCCAAACCATTTAATGCTGCAATGCTTTGTGAATACCAGAAGATGACTGCACAGGTCGCTGTGGCAGATGACATTTGGAATATATGCCGTCTATATCCGTTCAACATGATACTAAGATTGGAGTTATTGATTGGACCACTGCAGTCAAGCCAGTGACTTCACTGGCTTCAGAGAAGCGTGGTCACCCCATGTACACTTTAAAAAAATGCTATTGCGCATCTACATTCCTTTGTACAGTAATGCGATTTTGTATTGACTGGCACGTAATGGTGCATTCAAGTGCACCTCGTAAACTCAGAAATGTGTACTCGAATGGCAACAAAAGTTGTTTAAAACGTTAAAGATTCCATTTTCCCTTTTCATTTTCTTTTGTTGAAATACATACTTATGTCTTACCCAATATACACACATTGCTATGTAGGCAGATACATAATACAGTCTGGCTTCAAGACTGCGCACTCTACAGAGACGGCCCTCCTGACGGTGACCGAGTCCCTTCGTGCCACCAAAGCCTCTTCCCTCTCGTTGGTGCTTGTTCTCCTCGACCTGACTGCGGCGTTCGACACTGTGAACCACCAGACCCTCCTCGCCACCCTCGCTGAACTTGGAATTACTGACACTACGCTGGCCTGGTTCACATCTTACCTTATGGATCGCACTTATCAGGTCACATGGAACAG
>OMKI01013993.1:0-13127 GCA_900302315.1 Phycis blennoides | reverse complement strand
TCAGACTCAAGTTACACAGAACCACACAGAGGCTACTGGAGTACTAGCACATATGGAGTCACTTATCTTTGCTACTACTACCGCTCACAACATACACAATATACACACACACACACACACACATGCACGCACACACACACACGCACACACACACATATGCACACGCACTTATAATACCCCCAGAGCGGGGAGGATATGGTAGTGCAGGTGCTGAGCAAGCTAAAGTCTTCAACAAACAGTGAAAAGGGAACAGGCTTGACATTAAGTCTGAACAGAACTATGCATTACAGAGCAGAGTACCAGAAGACCTAGCCATTATCCTCAGACTATAATGACACCATTCATCATTTGGTTGGTTAAAGCACTGCCGCTACCACACAATACTTGGTTTCTTTTGAGTCAGCGAGTGCGTTCACACAACAACAATGAACGCAGTCAGGCGCTAATGTTTTCCCACATAGCCAGCGGCCGTGTGGTACCTCTGTGTTAGCGACATGCTAACGAGTACCTCTTTCTCTCTGTCAATGTGCCCAGTGTGAGACAGCCCACAGTTACACGACGGCAGGCAGTGCATGGCTTTAAACAAGCATATGGGGACCATAGGTCCCATTCAGTCCTCATGAAGCCTATTTACAATCACACTCCCCTTCAGTTCCTCCCGCATTTAAGAAGCTGAAGAAAGATTTTTCTGCCAACATAAACACCAGTATTTTAATTATTGGTTTGTTTTCTTCAATGACCATAATTTTCTCTGAAATGTTGAGCCTGTTAACCAAGTGTATACATGCAAATAGTGGGATGGCCACAGCGAACCCAAAGCACTGACCCGTAGATACAGCTAATTAAAACTCCTAATAAACAAATGGTTGACTTTCGTTGTATCGTGCTTCAAAAACGCCAGCCCCCCCCCCCCCAAAAAAAGCTTCATCAGGTTTTGGGAGGTATCCAAACTTTATGAATGCCTTTTCCAAACAAAGGTCACGTCTGTAAATTCAGCACATGTAAACACAACACCCGGGCCTAGCCTGTACAGCACAGCACCCAAAACAACTATTTACAGTATTACAGTACACCCGAGGATGCACCAAAATAGATATACGTTTGAAAAACAAGAGCATTTCAAATATTGTTGGCGGAACACAAGACTTTTGGGATTTCAAACACCATTTTGTTTTCCAGTCCCCTCTGCTTTCAGCATTACCACACTGAAACACTGCTGAAATACTTCTGGTGCTTTTATTTTCCCAGAACATCACAGGCTCTTCAGATCTGCTGTTGTTTTACTCTCCCTCTTTGATAGACCAAGTGCCTTGACTCTGTCCGCTGGGACTTGCCAAGGCTGCAAAACTAGGAACATACTACCGGATGATAACACTGCACGATCACAGTGAGCTTCTTTACAGTGTAGATTTAACTTGTGTATGCAGGCTGTGGTAAGAGATAAGGACAGTTGTAAGTTGGCTCATGGAGAAGTAATGACTAAACTCTAATCTAATTCATATTAACTCAGCAGCCATGAAGACAATGTATCATAAGAACTTTATATAGATATGATATATATGATATAATTTACATATAGCAATTTTCTTGACCAGAATCCATTAATGACTTCCATTTTTACCAAAGTAGATTATGTTAAAGGTGAGTGATACACACTCAGTCAGTAGTATATTTGCATAGGATATTTGTACAATACATTCTACCTCTAGATGTCAACATAAACCACCTGCCCTTAGGTCTGCTCTCTGCCAAAATTAAAATAGGACAATGAGATAAGGAACGTGGAGGAAGATAATGTAAAAGGGGCATTTAGCAGATGCTTTTGTCCAAAGACCAATCAGTACATTTGTGGGGTTCAACATGTGGAGGAGGGGGATCAAGGGGATCGAACCGCCGACCCTACGGTTAGTGGACGACCCACTCTGTCCACCCGCTCTCCCCACTGAGCTAATGCCGCCCCATGGGCTCAATGTCTGGGCTCCATCTAAAAATAAAAGTGCCACAGCTCTACACAGCTAGCTGCCATTCAGTTCTGAGCCCTGGGTCTGTAACTGCAGACGCTTCACTTCATTGTTTCTTGACTGGTGAAGACATGCCCGACACTTTCACTGCCTCTTTCCATCTCCCTGAGTCACCCCCTCCACACGCCTCTCAACTCCTCCTCCTGTTCATTGGGCACGACTGCCAAGAGCTTTTGAGCAGTTTCCACTGCTCACAGCCTTCCCTCTCTTAACCGCATCCAGACTCCCTCTGCAAGCATGCAGTAGGTATGTCTGGCTCCCGGTCCTCAGAACATACCTTGTGTGTTTTTGAAACCGACTTTCCTCTGAGAAATGTGTCAGCCTTACAAGAGTCAGAACTCAAGAGGAAATATGTGGCCTGAACCTGGAATTCAGGATCTTTAGGATCTTAAACCATACATCTCGTCGCTGTACTGTTATTTCAGAAACAGAAACTGTAAACATTTCTTCCTAAAACAAATTATAACAAAGCATGTTTATTTAAGATACATTTCAAAAATGTTAATATTTGCAATGTAGGCTAAATACTTCTAATCCCTGACTGGAAATATTTGGCGTTGAGGACACAAAACATCGACACAATGTCAGCAGCAAGCTGTGAGTTGTGCGTGGCTCACAGCATGCACTACTCTGGCTCTCTGCTGCACTGAAAAGGACCACCGTACGTTTGTTTGTTTGTTTGGCTTTGCTCACTTGTAAACAACAACAGGGCTATTTAAGACCATCTATATAAGACCTGGCTTTCGAACGCGGATATGAGGTAGTATACTTGTCCTCACTTTGAAGTGTGGGCCCATTGAATTACTTCTGAGAAACATGAGAAAAGGCAAGACTATTCTTTCCTCGGTGCCCTTCCCTTTGGTTTTTCTTTTATGTCCTTATAGAGCTGGTCGCCAGCAATTTGAATGCCTTTACAGGAACAGAATTTCAGAACCATTAAAAGCCAGGTTCCAACAATATGAATGCCTTTGCACATAAAATATTTTCAAGGCAAAAGCCCAAGGACAAAAGAATCCAAATTATTTATGAGCTCCATGGATCAAAGAGCAATGAATGGAAACAGGCTTTAAATGGCTATTTATCCGTTACAGCAGTAATTAACTAGTTTCACTATCCATTTCAGATTCAACTAACCAACTAGCTCATTCCTAACTATTGCAGTTGTAACTAATCAGCTATAATGCTAGCTGTTTCGGTTATAACTAGCCATTTTAACCAAACAGGTTTCACTGTAACTAATTGGCTAGCTAGCTGTCACAGCTGTCACAGCTAGCTTTAACTAACCAGCTAGCTAGCATTGACAGCTAAAACTAACTAGCTATCTAGCAGTTGCAGCTGTAACTGGATATACATCTAACTAGCTTTCTCAGATGAAAATACTAAGAGCATATTTAATATGGAGGGAATAAATTAATGATCCTTCCATGGCCGGGCTATGCTATGCATTATGAACTTATTCTTACGTTGAAAGATTAATTACTTCATGTACAATGCAAAGATGCCCAATGACATCACCATTATTGACCAGCTGGGTCAATATATGTGGGTTTTAAGTGGGCAGACATTACCATAAGATCCTCCCTTATGAAGCATTATCCGTTTTAAAAACTCGTCTCATGTGTGGATATCAATGGTAGTCTCATAACAACAGCATCACTCCAGACTACACTCTCCAAGCACTGACTGCTTTCAGCCTTGCTTCAAGGTCGCTTTAGACAAAAGCATCTAAATGCATAATAATGACATGAATATGCGAATGAGATACTCACTTGTAACCGTTTTCATAATGAGATCCTGTGAAGAGGAGATTTGCAATTCATGTTTCTAAACAGTTCTATGTTTAGCGTAGTTGCAGCAATAATGACACTTTGATTATTCTGAGCCTTACTGTGGATGAATACATGCGTGTGCATGTAAACCACATTACAGCGGTGTTCTGTGTACACAACACTATAAAGAAACAGCCAGAGTGGGTTAGGTTTTGTTAGACAAAACCTTTTACATTTGTGTTGTTAATCACAAATACAGTCAAAGAGTTTATGATCATAAACAGAGGCATCGGTTATTACATTTCCACATGGTGTTCAAGGTGATGCAAATTATAGTTATTCTTTAGTGATTGCTTCGCAATAATCACAATGTAACAGCTTGATACCCATTTGCGTCTCCACACTCCAAGACAGCCTAACCACTTAACATTGCAAAGTCAAACCAATCCTCAATTAAAATGCAAAGAATGAGACTGACAGTATACTAAAATATGCAAAAACCCATCAATTTATAAAAGAAAAGTAGAAAATACAGCACATTGCTTATAGTATCACTGTTCATAGTTTCATAGTGAATACACACGTACACAACACGCTAACTCCATGGGGTATGCCCAGAATATTACACGGTGCAGTGTGTCTGCTGCTCTGTGCATCCAAAGTCACAGTCTAAGTTCTCAACCCTCTGTCTACCTCCACCTTCGATATGTGAGGTGGTGCTGTGGTCATGTGTGCTAGCGTATCCTCTGTGATGCTGTGCTGTGTTGTTCACTGCCCCTGTTGTCTTGTTCTGTACTGGTGCAGTCTCTGCGCGGTCTATTATGACTTGGTGGTTCATGTTGCTTCATATCTCTTCCCTCTGCTGCTTCCTTGTTTATAGATGCATCTCACTGCGTCCGTCTGTCTGATATATATATATATATATATATATATATATATATACACACACACACACACATCTTTTTATCTCAGCCCCTGTTCCCACAACGGGAGGTATTTTGCCCCTCAACAGGCCGTTAATGTAAATGTGTTCTTCATTAACTTGCTTTGTAAAATAAAGGTTAATGAGGACGATGATGATGACACTGACCGAGAAGTGATCACAAAATAAAAAACCCATAACATCTGACGCAAGCCGGTCGATTCACATTGGGGTTCTGGTGCTGTTGGTTCTGATTGGGTGTGGTCACCAATGTGGCGTCGGTGAGACAGCCCTATCAGGTTAGGATCTCTGAAAACCCACCCCTCCCCCCCGTCTGACCTTTCCTCCGCTGTGGGGCTTTGTGCTGTAGGAGCCATTGTGGCGGCCTCAGAGAGATCTGGCAAACGCCGATAAGATGAGCCGTCTTCCACATATTACTGAATAATCCTGTGTTCTGGGTGGCGGGGGGGTGGGGGGGGGGGGGGTTAGGTTCTATGGGGAGGGCCCAACCCCGGCTGGCTGTGCTTCTGAGGCACGCAGATGCAGAACAGTGTGCTATAATGGTGTGGGGCACATTGAAAACTGACAGCCATTACTTGAATCAAAGCGATATTGTTTGCACAGGCTTGGCCATGGGACTTGCGTTTGTGTATGTATGTGTGTGTGCTAGCGGAAGGGGGTCGGTGGAGTGCACCTGCACACCCTCCCATCCATCAAAAGTCGTTGCCGCGGTTACCATGGTGGCAGCCAGATGTAGTAGCACATCACCCATGTGCCATATGCCTGACTTGTGGGGGGCGGAGCTTCTGTTAGAGTTTCCCCCAGTGGAGGCTCAAAATAACCATAGAGCGGAAAATACACAAAGGGAACAGCAGCAATACAGAGGATCTGGCAACCCTGCTGGAATTCATGATCCTCCAAACTAACCCATTCATACAGTGAGCTGTACGGTCTGCTGTTGCTGCTGGTAAACAGACAGACGAGACGGTAAGAAACGCAATTTGTGCTCACTAGTGTTCTTTAGATGGGACTGTGACGTGCTGGGTCACCATCGGGAAACTGTTCACTCCTTGAAGCTACAACAACGGCCCCCACCACCACCACCACCACCACCAAGAGAGTCAGCAGCCAGCAGTAAACACATACAATTACAAATGTGTTGTAACTTGTCTCACACCAAAAACAAGCCAGCACCGTACTGAAAACTGCCCCTGGCAAGGCATTCCATAAAAAGGAGAACATGGAGTAATCCAGGCTGCAAACAATCTGATGTCCAATGTCTACATGTATACCTCTGCCATTGGGATTGAATTGCTTCCTGCATCATTAGCATTTCCTGGCCACCCTGCCTGGTAATTGGCATTGAATAATGAGTCTACACACAGCACAATGAACACGACGGAAACATGAATGGAGGTTGCAAATATGAGCGTTTACACGTATTATAGTGCCATATATACTGTTTTAATGCAGTAGTGTTCTGCTTTTATCACTTTTCATACATATGTTTCTATTCATAACTTTAAATGTCAATTCTGAATCCACGTACCTTCATATCGGGGACCATTTGTCTGACTTTGAACGTGGTTTTAGATCCCGTTAACATGTTGGCGACGTCTTTCTCTGGTGCCGCTACTATATCAACAACCAGTGTGTATATAAACCGCAAACTTGTTTTCTATCGGGGTGATGGGTTTGCTGTTCTTCCCATTCCGATGCCAAACAGTGCCAAAAGAAGAGGTCCTCAATGATGTGCACAAGCGGTTCTCCCGCACCTCCGGAGAAGGGACAGCAGAGGGGCTCAGCACTGAGGGACTAACTAGTTTCGCTGTTTTCATTGGTGTTTTCCGGGGCAGCATCCACGTCCCAACGACAAATGTTATTTCCCAGAGCAAACCTAGGAGCTAGGCGAGTGGAAGACAGCGTCACTATTGGTCACACGGAAAGGATAAATGTATTCACAGCTCACGCAACTCACAGACGCGTACTGTTTGTTTATTCCCCTCGCCATAGTGAAAATGACAGACTAGTGAAAACCCCAGTGCAGGGAGCTTCTTAAAGGGCCAGTACGTGTTGGCGATTCAACCAACCCAAGGTAGAGCATGGACACCAGAATTATGGACAGCCCTCCCTCTTGTTATTGATTTCTTTAGGGATCTCTGTTCTAACCAGTGATTTACATTTTTCTGGATATATTTCCTGTATTTTTTTGTCTATTGATGTTTCCCCCCTGGTATTTGGTCTGTTAAAGCCCCAACACATAAAAGAAGCACAAAATAATCGTTCCAGTTTTTTTAAATGATCCCAATTTGTAATACACGAGTAGGTATGCAACAGCACAGTGCTGTGGCCCGCCCCAATGCCTAGACGTCAGTGTTTTCGGAATAAGGTTATTGTGTTAGCCTACATTTATTGCACTGGGAAACCTTTGTGTCCCGTATTCCCATGGTCATACAATACATTATTCAGCAGTCATTTGTCAAGAAACTTAATGAGATTTTTAATTGAGCATTAAAACCCCGAGCAGATGAATGCACTCCCATTAAACATAATGCATAGATAGGAGACAAAAATAGATGTTTAGGCTTATCTTGAATGGATTCAAATCTGCAAAGCAACGCAGACAGCCGGCCTACCTTGTGTCGTACAGGAGAACTCTTGTGGTTCACCCAAACAGCCTGCAATGAAGCGGGATGGAGCCCGCTATGCCCTTATTAAAGACGGTTTAGGACAAATAAAATAGAATGCAAGTTGTTTTATCCTCAAGTACACAACGTCTGTCCTCCTTCGTCAAACAGACGGCCAGACAGCGTCCTAATGCCTGTTGAACTATAACAGAGAGAGGTCTGGATTTTTTGCCACATGGGAAACTGTTTAATATTACATAAGGGTCTCCAATTTCTTAATACATAAACCAGCCCCAGACACGCGACCTTGTATCATTTGAGCTGCAGCCGCTCCACAATGCATAATGCAACAAGGTTAGGGTAGGGGGATACACAATGAGAAATATAGATCAAAGTGTAGATATATAGATCTAATTCAGGTTTTTGTAAATGTATTTCCCATTTCAAGTTCCTGCTATAACCTTTTCAGTAGGAAAATCCCAGTCCAGAGAGATGGCCCTTTAAACGGTTTATTGTCCTATTCGGCCATGTCTGCACCTACAACATCCACCGTTCAGTAATTTGTGTAGATCTTGCCAAAATAAACTTCACCCCATTACAGTCCCCTTGTGTCACTTCAGTCTTATAAAGATGGTAGTGTGTGCAAGTAAAATATACCATTATAAACAGCACCCACTGTTACAACTTTAGAGCCACAATTCATTGGCCCCATGCTAAAACTGTACATTTATAACATACTAAGTAGTACTACTGTAAACAGATAGGCTACTATAGTTCTAAACTATTATAATTATAAGGATTATGAGGCCAGTGGTATTATTAATATAACCATAATGCAATCCTCAGATTTTATATTACTCCACACCCTCTCGACTGTACATTGCACTCTTTAGTATTATCTGACATGGCTATATTGAATCAGCTGACAATATATACCTAATCTTTCATTAATCAAAATAAAATGTATACAAAGAATCAAACAATAATGGGGGCCATGAGAGCGCATGTTTTTTGAAATACATTGAGAATTTATTCAAACGGTGCAAAAAAGAAATTCAATAATTATTATAATAACATAAAATCAGTTCTTTCTGTCTAGATTGCACAGTCACACAGCCTTCGATCTCTCCTCATAAAAGACATGAAAAGGGACAACTGAATTAAAAAATAAAAGCATACATTTGGTTAAATTAATTACCATTTACGTGCAACTGTTTCAGTTCCATGCAACCAAAAGTATCGTGTGAATGTTACAAAATAAATGACACCGATGTACAATATAAAAATATATAATATTAAGTCAGTTGTTAGAAACGAAACCAAAAAAAGTCGGTGTTTTTATTTTGTGGGGGGAAAAAAAGCCAGGCCAGAAACGGGGGAAGGTTCCAACTCCCAACCAATCCTGTCTCATCTCGTTAGCGTCATCTTGTAACATTGCACAGATTTTGGTCGTCGTAGGAACAAAATAATGACAGAACTCAACAGAAGCCAAACGCCAGGCCGCCAGACAATAACCCACGTGAGAAAGAACATTCTAGGTTAGCTCAACTAAACGCGCCACAAATAAAAATAAAAATAAACAAACTTCCTATAAATATATATTTATATTCTCAAATCTTATCTCGTCGGGCCGGTTGGAAGAAATCCGGTTTGAAGACTTTGCAGTGCTCCTCGGTTCTTCTGAGGAGACCCCAAAGGTCATCGCTCGTTTCGACAGATTCCATCCAAAGCTCGGCCCGTCAGCGTCGTGGTGTGACAACATACATTCTTACTTCTGGGACACAAAGGATCGCTGGGCTTACAAAAATAAAACCTCAGACATATCTATACAACTCCTCTGCTCCGTTTTGTTCCTCTTCAATAATAAAATAACTCGTTTCCGTCCATTCGGTTCATAATTTTGACATGTTGTCCTTCGTAAAGCTTTCATTTCCTTGCAGATACATTGGGGGAAGGAGGAGCAAAGCACACGGCTATGCGTTTCTCCCGACTGGGAACTGTGGCCGAGGTGAAACCAAAAACCGTTAGCAAATGTCGGGATTATTGCATGAACACACCACAACACACGCATCACTACACACACAAACACACACGCATGTACTGGGGTATAAAATAGTGGTGCAATCGGATTGTGTGATAATACTACATGATAGTATTACATTTCCTCAGAGCCTAAATCGTAATTATTCAAACCGGCAAAATTCATCGATTTCTTTTGCTAATAATCACAAAGTTGGAAGAAGTATGTATTCTCTGTACTCTAATGCGAATCCGCAAAATACTGGAAAAACAATAGTGCCATCTATTGGGCAAGGCAGTGAATTGCATACTTAATTGTGCTTTGACTTGTACCCAATTTTGCAATTTTAAGGATAGTTGAAAAAAGCTTTTTGTTAATATCTGAACAGTTTTCTTCATGACGTGACTTAATAATCTTACTGATATTGTTATAAATAGGAAAATGCACGATGCATTGGACACTTTGACAGGCTGTCCAGGGCACCCAGCTCACCACACCAACTGGTTGTACTACACAAGCAAACTAACAGAGCTTGGCCTTCGCCTCTACCTTCCTGCTGTTGTGGATGGCAGTATCTAGAGCCTCTAAGTAGCTAGGAGAGCTGGGATGTAAGCTTGAGGACAACAGTCCGGGCCCTTCAGAACCGAGCGCACAGGACAAGGTCCGGGGCCCGGGGGGTGGGGGGGAGGGGGGGGGGGTTGGAAAGTGCTTGGCTTTGTGCAGAAGAGGTGACTGGTTTTAAGAGGTTCCGATGCGTCGGGCCTGGGGTCTTCCGAAAGGAATCTGAGATCAGTGGGAGGTTGGATCATTACGTACAGACAGTGGGCAGGGCGGGGCTAGGTGGGTGAGAGTGGACGTCCTCACATCCAACACCTGTAGTGTGTCCTACAACATTTCACCACACCGGTGTCGTCGTCACTCGCATGCAATTGACGACTGCATGCGCCACTTTGCAACGCGGCATGCGACGCGACAGTGGGGAGGATGGATTGGCCGGATGGACACGACGACAACAAAACGCCCGAACGCTCCGGAAAAAGAAAACGCAGGCCGATTAAGATTGCGCACCAGAGATTTCAAAGAATCAAATATTGTGCTTTCTCGTGTGATGCAAACCCCATGGAACCAAACAAAACAAACGCATGAGTTGTGACCGCAGCGGCGCAGCGACGAGCGGCATCTCCCAGAACAGGCTGAGCCGCGTGCTGCGACGCATTCCTCCGTGTAGCCGCCGGGCAAGCTGAACGCCACCGCGCTGACCAAGTGAGCGGGAGGCTTTAGCGCGTACGTTTTAACCCCCCCCGGGGAGCACGCATGCTGGCGTCGTTAGCCACGCTGCCTCTTGAAACACCCCAGGGTCCCATACGCTACCCCGATGGTTCATCGTCACCGGAAACAAAAAGTCCACGTACGTGACAACATCTAATATATAAATATATATACGGTTGCGTTTTGAAGGAGATGTTGCAACAAAATAAAAGGATGTCACCGACAATGCATTGGTGTGTGACGTGTCAATGCAAGTCTGTTTGCATTCCTGAAACGTTAGCACCAAAGCAGGGCTGTATGCAAATAACACGAGTTACTCAAGGAAGAGAGAAAAGAACGGACTGGCGCAATTTTCCCATAGAAACACATGAACTCTGTAATAGTAGTGTCAAATAAGAAGTTTCTGATGCATCTTTAAAACCCCATTAATTCACATACGCAAATATAACTAATATTATTCTTCCCACTTACGTAGCAGAGCTGCTCTCTCTCCCTCTTTGTGCTTTCTCTGTAGTGTGTTATAGAGAATTAGTATTGTGAGGACCTGTCGTTTATAGACACACCACTAGGGGGAGACAGTGGCATGGTAGCTGTCTCGCATTTCTCCACCTTCGCGCGCACGAGCAGGCGCGCGCGCGCGCGCACACACACACACACACACACACACACACACACAGGTTGGGCGATTTTCCAATAGAACGGTTTATCAGTTTATTACAATTGGGTCCATATCAATACCGTAAAAAAAAAAAATGTCTTGCTATAAGCGCTCGTTCAAATTTGTTCACACTTATTCAAATGTCTCTAACTGCCACTGATCTGGGGTCGTGCTCACTGCTGTCATTTGATCTGACGTCAACCAACCAGTGGGATTTGCTTGAGCATAGGACACAAGCCCATGATAGTGAAGGTGCAAAAATGGATGAGGGATCTAGTGAAAAAGAGAACAAGTGCACAGCCCCTGTGAACGACTAAAACCCCATCTGCAGACTAAAGTAAAACAAGATGATCGGTAGGAAAACTCCCTTCATTCTCTGACACACAAAACAAACCAGCTGGGTGCATTCTCCCCGTGTCAGAGAGCGAAGGCAGCATGAATGGATCACCATTAGTATATATTGAATTTGATTTGTTGACTTTAAATCCTCAATTGAATGCCAGTTCGTGCTCCCTACCTTTGCCTTATGTCCGCTAAGCTGAGGCTGCCTAAACATTGATGAAAAAGAGGTATGAAGTGCGGGCAGATTTCTCCACAACCTTACAAAGCAGGTCAGCTGAGTAAGGCCAAATCATGTCTCTAACTATATCGGCGTACATGCAGATTTCTGAGAAAACATTTAATGCGATGCTATTGCTGTTCTCAAGCTGGCTGGCAACTTTGCTCGATCTCCCGGTGAAACAGCTTGTCATAATCCTCCCACCGTTGGAGGCAACGAGAGCCAGATTTAATGCTGGTTTAATAATGCCTTTCGCTGTGTACGTCTCGCCTAGCCTACTAACACAAAGTTATGAATAGCAACTTTTTGAAGGTCATAATACATCTCTTATGACCTTTTCATTTCAAAAATCCCTAGTAGCCGTATGCTAGATTTGATTATGGGTTTATTATCTATGAAACAAAAAGGGGAAAGAAGTGATTTGCAAACGATTGCACATTGGAAACGTTATAAGTTGCGCTCTTGCTTATTATTATTAATAATAATAATAATAATAATAATAATGAGTTCCTTTTTTGTGACGGTCGAACCATGAACCGCAATGTTTTGGGGAGAGGTTTTAACAGTGTAAAGAAATTTGATATTGCCCAACCCATCACACACACACACACACACACACACACACACGCGCGCGCACACCTAAGAACGCCTGCATAAGAGTCACTGCCAAGCGTAACAGAAGTGCATTTGGTTGATCCTCCAGCCTGGCGCGGCCAGCGGTCGCTGGCGGTCCTCCGGGGTGTCTCCTCCGCCTGCTCCCACACCAGAGCAGACCCAGACCCCGGGGGGGGGGGGCGGCGGGGGCAGAGCTGCCAGGGCCACTCCCGCCCTCCGCCCACCCACCTCCAGACACCACCTCTCCCTGGGGAAAATCAACAAGGCCACTGGGTGGACGGAAGTGGGTTTAGAAGCGGTTTGTGGCCGGCTCCGTCTCCCTCCTCTTCAGCTCCTCGCGGTAGCAGCAGGAGCAGTAGTTCCCCGTCTCCGGGTGGCCGTAGTAGGGGCAGTCCTGTGTCCGGCAGGTGCTGGACAGGGAGGACAGGGCGCCGGCGCTGCCCAGGGAATAGTGTCTGACCGGGGGCAGCCCGCTCCGAGAGTCGAGGCCGGGACGTGGGTCCCGGAAGCCGTTGCTGTAGCTGCCGCCGCCGCCGCCGTTGCCGGGCGGTTCGGACAGCGGGTAGTCGGGGGGGTGGTGCTCCAGAGGGAAGGAGGGGGTGTAGGAGCTGGGGATGAGGCGGGAGGGGCTGAGGGAGGCGGGGCCTTGCGGGGGGATGTAGTGGAG
>OMKI01013976.1:16417-28043 GCA_900302315.1 Phycis blennoides | reverse complement strand
CAAAGGATCAGATAGCAGTCCTGCTGCTGGGTTATTATCCTCCTACGGCCCCCTCCACATCTCCTGATGTACTGACCTGTCTCCTGGTATCTCCTCCATGCTCCAGCAAACCTTCTTGCCACAGCGTTGCACAACGTGCAACTTCTGTGGGTTGCAGACACCACCTCATGCTACCTCTAGTGGTGAGGGCACTGGCAAAATGCAAAAGTAACCAAAAATCAGTCAGAAAGGATGAGGACAGCAAAATTGTCTGTGGCCACCACCTGCAGAACCATTCCTTTATAGGGGTTGTCTTGCAAATTGCCTCTCATTTCCACCTGTTGTCTGTTGCATTTGCACAACAGCAGGTGCAATTGATTCACAATCAGTGTTGCTTCCTAACTGGACAGGGTGATATCCCAGAAGTGTGATTGACTTGGAGTTACATTGTCATGATTATGTGTTCCCTTTATTTATTCAAGCAGTGTATATACAGTACATACACAGTATATATATATATATATATATATATATATATATATATATTATATATATAAATCTCTATATATGGTAGTGGTCAAAGAACATCCGCACACGTCTCAGTAATGAGTCCACACACACCCCCACACACACACCCACACCCCCACACACACAGCGGCTGCTGTCGCCGGCACAGACAGAATTAAGCTTGAAGCACAAAGAGCAATTATCAGTGGCAGAGGACAGTTTGTCCGGGCGCTGGCCTCTATCGCTCAAGTGTGGGACGGGCATGCGGCCGCTGTCTGGTGGTGGCCGGTTCACCCGCCTGGCTCCAGAGCACGGGGGTGCTCCACTTCCTGTTGGTGCTCAGCTTTCCCCCGATGGTACGGCAAGCAGAACAGCTCGGCTGTCAGAGAGAACCGGGGATCTTTCAAGTGCTCTTTTTTTTTCCTCAAAGGATTAGAGAGCAAATCCCTCCTTCTTCGTCTATTGACCAGTCTGTATTCTTGTGAAAAGGCACAATGGGCGTTCAAATGCACTCGGTAAGTGAAAGGAAAGAGAGAGGGTGTCCTTGAGATCCAAAATGGCATACAATACTCAAACTGAAAAAAAAGTGGGCTATTGTGAAGAGTGATCTACAAGGTGTTTGACCAGCAAAAGCAGGGCCAGCTCTTTTCCCTTCTGGAACAAATGGTCCACTCTGGGCTGCATCGGCTTACCAATGGATACAGGGAGGAATAATCTTGGCTTAAAGGTGCAGCTATTCACAGTCATGCAGTCGAGGAAATTATTTGGTTTCTATTCACCAGCATATAGACCAGCTCCGATTCCCATTCACCCGGTCTTCAAATCAAGGGATTTGTGCAGGAAGTGATGACCAGATTTGGTTATGGAGACCCATGATGTAAATGATTTGATTGGAAATGTGCTCTTATAGAGACTTTGATTTCTGAGGCGTGCTTGAATGTGGCATTGCTGGACTTTTGTCTGCCAGGATAAGCGAGTCGAAACGGCAGCCATGCGGGTGACCAAGACAACATCATCAGACCGTTAGCGGTCAACACCGCAGTGAGAACGCTTCTGCACCCCAACACGCTGTGGTGGGTTTCACTTTGGTTGCAAGACGTACACCCATAGAGATCAAAACTAACATCAAAAGCGATTTTGATGTTTTGTAAAATATGAGATGATAGGAATACAATTTGAATTGTGTTCATGTTTTGAATTTCCATTTGTTACGTGTTTTTTTTCAGGTAAATTGTTTTTTTGGCATGGTAACCATGTGAACTGAGAAATCCTGAAAAGAATCACTATGCACTAAGTGGCTACGCTGGATGCAGTAAACATAGCACAATCCAATTTATTACAGCCGATGTATTTTTTACTATGAATTAATCGCCATCCCAGAATCTCTGTGGGTGGCTGCGATGCCTTCTGTTTTTTTTGTTTTTTTCAGCCGAGTGCTCCCAATCAGAAATAACAATCACTTACAAAGCTGTGACAGAATGGACCATTTCCCAGAAAGCAACCATTTTCACTTGGCTGTCAGTTATCGAACGTTGCCTGCCCAGTCTGCCACAGCCCACTGGTCTCTCCCAGCAAGGCTGCCATCGCCGGCGGTCCACTCGGAAATCCATTGAGTTCAGATTAAGGGCGGGGCTTGGCCCAAACTCAAACCTGTAAACACCTCGGACAGCTTTTCCCCTCACATGACCGCAGCTCTTACAGCAGTTCTGGGGGGGAAAGTCTTAACTCAAAAACGCTCTTAAAGATGAGACACTGTATCAGACACACCTTCCCCAATGGGTGCCACTGCGTTATAATCACAACTCTAAAGAACTGACAAGCGGCCCCCCTGCTGTGTCTGCCAATGTGTTCCTCCTGCCTGGCCTCTTTTGTGTGCCGAAATGAAATCCCTTAATTAAACCCGGTGATGTACCCCCAGCAGTGTTTGCGCACACACGTGCACACACACACACACACACGTGCACACACACACACACACACACACACACACACAAGACACAGTTCCTCACTTAGTGTTCAACACAACCATGTCAGATGTGCACCCGAGTTGCGGCCCTCAATGCAATAGAATATACACTCATAATTATTACACTCGTAATTATCCCTGGCAGTGGTGGGGCTGATGTGTTGTATTTGATTTTTTTTTGCATTTGAATGTCTGATGTGCTCTGTTCTCTGCTGGATACACCGTTACAAATGTACAAGTATGTATTTATTAATGACTTGAGGACACAATATTTGAGCACATTTGATACAATCCTTCCAGTGAACATGGAGGAGAGCTGTGAAGAGTAAGGTTAGGGGAGGGGGTCATATTATGACCCCCTCCCCTAACCTTACCTGGGGTCTGAGCCTCTTTAGTGTATATTATACACTAAAGAGGCTCAGACCCCCCCCCCACATCTAACGCGCCAAGACAGGAAGAAAAGCACATCAGGAAAAGCATTACCACCGATTCTCTTTCACCCAGCTCTATGGCTTGTTCAGGAAGCAGCTCCACGGCTTGTTTAGGAAGCAGCTCCACAGCTTGTTTAGGAAGCAGCTCCACGGCTTGTTTAGGAAGCAGCTCCACGGCTTGTTTAGGAAGCAGCTCCACGGCTTGTTTAGGAAGCAGCTCCACGGCCTGTTTAGGAAGCAGCTCCACGGCTTGTTTAGGAAGCAGCTCCACGGCTTGTTTAGGAAGCGGCTCCACGGCTTGTTTAGGAAGCAGCTCCACGGCCTGTTTAGGAAGCAGCTCCACGGCCTGTTTAGGAAGCGGCTCCACGGCTTGTTTAGGAAGCAGCTCCACGGCTTGTTTAGGAAGCAGCTCCACGGCTTGTTTAGGAAGCAGCTCCACGGCTTGTTTAGGAAGCAGCTCCACGGCTTGTTTAGGAAGCAGCTCCACGGCTTGTTTAGGAAGCAGCTCCACGGCTTGTTTAGGAAGCAGCTCCACGGCCTGTTTAGGAAGCAGCTCCACGGCTTGTTTAGGAAGCGGCTCCACGGCTTGTTTAGGAAGCGGCTCCACGGCTTGTTTAGGAAGCGGCTCTACGGCTTGTTTAGGAAGCAGCTCTTCGGCTTGTTTAGGAAGCGGCTCTACGGCTTGTTTAGGAAGCAGGCCAGGCCAACTGAGTGGCCCATCGTGCCTGGAAAACCCACTGGATTATCTGGCCCTCTGAGCTCCATCTGCCTCACAAACCATTGCACTCTAATGAGAGCCATCGGACTGAGCCCTGCTGAAGGAGTTCGCAAATTGGGCTCACTGATGTCCCTTCTTATGCGTGTTATTGTATGAACTCATTTACAGGTTACAGGTTTACTTGTAACAGGTAGTTGAAAACAAAAAGAGACCTGTGCTGTTTAAATATATTTTACCTGCCCCCTTTTGGAGGTAGAAAGTCAGACAAAGAGATTGTCAGGCAAAATTGTTCATTCTAAAAGTTTTAGAAAGAAAATGATTGGAAAGAGTTAAGCCAAAAATTATTGGAAATGGCAAAAAAGAAAAAGGCCATGGAGAAATAGATGTAGACAGAAAGACAGACAGACAGACAGACAGACAGACAGAGACTGACAGAGACCGAAAGAGAGAGACAGACGGAGAGAGAGACAGACAGACAGACAGACAGACAGCACGAAGGGGACATGGAGGTAATGGGGCTCCTGCTGCACACAGCAGTGGTAGACTGGGCAGAGCAGTTTAGATCAATTGTTGAAATTGGGCTTGTGGGCGTGTTTAGGATTGTTTTGGTCTGTCTCTGCGCTGTGAATAAAACCAGTATGTTGAAGCTAATGGGGTGAAAAACGGCATCCATCTGAGCACACGCTCCCCCCAGTATACAGCTACATCACATCACTGTGTGGGAGCATACGGTGCACAGTAGTCACCAGTAGCAAATGGTTGGCAAGTAGGTATTTCAAATGTGTGCTAATGCTAACCGCTCCAATTCAAATGAAGTGTCCAGCCCAACATCCTGCTGCTCGGATTTTGTCCTTTATTCCAAGCATTGGGTTTATTTGGAAGGATTTGCATGAAGTGATCATCTTAGTTTTCTTATGATTACAGTATATTCCTTGAAAGTTTTGAAGGTAACCTTGTGTAATATTGGTGCTTTCACAGTGTTGTGCACATGAATTGGTGTTCTTCTCCAGCCTTAAGCTGGTTTCAGCTGCGGGTCCTGACTGGAAAGCAGCATACCAGCTGTGCTGTATGGAGTTAGTGGCTGCAGACCATTGTTTGGTGAATCAACATTTTTGGTGATTAGATGCAATAAGCCCAACGTGTAGTCTCACCCACTGTCTGAAAAAGACATTAAACAAAGTCAGTGTCCCATTGCATTGGTTGGCAGAAATCATTACATTTAATTGTTTCTCATAAAACATTTGTGTTCAGTAATCGTTATGTATTTTGCTCCCAGTGGCTTCTGAAACCACCAACATAACTAATGCCAACTAGGCCCATTTACAATTCAAATGTAAATAATGACCTTTTGTTGTGGTTGCCTGTCCACCAGGCTGTTAGCATGTCATGAGCTATCACAGTTACTCCATGTCTACAGCCTAAACATAACGTGTTGTGCCTGAACAGAGAATGAACCATCAAAACTGTTCTGAGATTCCCAAACTCTCCGTCATTAGCTGGAGTTTCAAGGTTCTCTGATGAAGCCAACAAGGAGAGGCCGTGAGACCGTGAGGACTTTGACTGTTAGGCAGTTTCAAGTGGATGACAATATTCTGCATTTATGACACCATGATGACACTGATAAGACAGCATCCATTTGGTCAGAGGAGGCAGGGCTAATTGGTTAAGGAAACCATACATTTGAGGAATCAGCCTCGAAGACTGCAACAGCAGCCCAATTAATTGCTGAACATAGTTACACAGTTACACAGTTACATTAAACAGTACAGTACTACAAAAATAAGACGTTTACACGGTTGTTTTTTGGCTTGTGTCTTTTCCAGACACTCCTCATCTGCCCGTCTATTCAGTGACTCTGCGGTCTCTTAAAATGTCAGTTCATAGTCACCTAGCTTGGCACGGATGGCTGCCACGTCTGTCATTGTCAATGCGTGGCGACGCACTCTGCAGCATAGGGCAGGCTAAGTTGAGAGAGGCACGCGAGGGAGAGGACAGGGTAATTATTCAGACACGCAGTTAAGAGCAGACAGCGACCCAAACATGTCAACAAACTGTTTGGATGATTAATATTTTTTGTCACCTGTGCAGTCACCTGTGTAGCTGCCAGTTTGCACCCGCACTCAGCAGAGTGTAATATGGCGATGAAGGGAAGGCAGACAGAGGGCACCGAGTACAGACTCACAACAACTAGCGGGCTCCATTTTATGATAATGTGTGGGCTTTTCATTCTGAGCATTTTGTTGGACTTGTGATTGGCATTTTGTAATGGTCACTTTGTATGCGTCATTCGCCAACCCCCAAAAACCTGGCAGGTGCTCTTGAACTGCAAACTGCCCAGAAGATCCAGTGTTATAATTACTGTACACGATGATTGCCAAGACTCAACCTAAAGGTTTGGGTTCAGTTGGGTTGTGCCTTCGTGCTATTGGTAATATAACATTTTTGTCAATTAATGATCATGTGTCACCTGGAATTCCTCAGGATTCACAAGGTATGGTTTTAATGGACTTGTGTCTGTCCACCAAAACCCAATGCAAACACACAAATATATAAGTGATAACTATAACTTCTTCTGCAAGGCAAGGCGGATTTGCCTGGTCACACCGAATCATCACACACAGGCAATGCACACACCAACTCAAAACAGCTGGCTTGGGAGTGAGTGGTGAGGAAGAAGGAGGCCGATGATGAGGAGAAAGTCAGCAGCGCTGGTGTCCTCAGTTCAACTGTGTGACTCACTGTGTGGTGGCTTCCAGCGAGCGAGCACAGATTATTCAGTGGAAATGAGATTGTTGATGGAGATACCACAGAAAGAGAGAGAGAGAGAGCTTCTTAGCAAAGCGTAACCCATTGGAGGCTGTTTTAAGGGTGAAAGGGGTGAAGGAATGAGTTACCATGAGTCACTTCTTAGTCATTAAGTGTGTAGGAAGGCTTTGTGTCTCTTCGAAACAATATATATATATATATATATATATATATATATATATATATATATATATATATATATATATACACAGTATATATGAAACTTATTAACATATGGTCAATGTTCCCTTTGAGTTAAGACTCCTTTGCATTGAATTTCCATGAAATATAGGTATGTAAATACATGTAGGTGTGTTTTTGACAATTAATTAGTACATTTATAAGAATTTATTTATCAGAAATAATTATTGTTAATTAATATATAGATAAATGTCAGCAATGTTTTAAGATTGTATATGGTGTGCAGTAATCTGATGTACTGATGTGAAAGGCATATCATCACTGAGTGGTGAACAATGTTTCGATATCTTCACTCCATGTTCGATGAAGAACATGGAGTGAAGATAACATCGATGAAGGATGATGAACCAGTAGGCAGGGCTCAGCGCTGCCCACCACAGAGTCACTCTGTTTACAGTCGTGTCTTTAGTGCAGCCATGCCTCTGGTTCTCCCACCACAGCTCGCGTCAGATGAGAGGACGGTGGGTCCGCCCACCGCGCCTACAGGGAGCGGAAAAACAGAGCGCTGCCACACACTGCCACATGCTGCCCTGCGCGGCACACACAGGACCTTACGGCTCCACGCTGTCATTCATAACGAAGCCGGACTGATGGTCCGCTGTGGTGTAGGACGGTGTTCAGCGCCGGGGGGTGTGGCCCGCACCTGTCTGGTATCACTTTGGATGAGGATAGAAAACAGAGGAGATATTGAGGCGCAGAGCAACCATCGCTGACCTCAATTTGGTCTATCAAGGTCACAGCCAGAATTGTAACTCTCAGAATCAGCTGTTCGCTTGGCATAGAGGGCACGCTTGATGGAGCGCTTTGTCCACCGTAAGGGCTTTCTGAGGCTGACAAGGGTAAACACCAACACTTCTTCTGTGGCGTTTCCATGTGGACGCTTTAGTCAGCGCAAAACAATAAGGGAAAGAGAGCAGGGCACGGAGGGCGTCCTGGTGCTGCAAAAGACTAAATGTAGAAATGTATGTATTCACATAAGTCCATGTAGGCAAGCAATCAGAAAAGACGTGAAGGGAAGATGGATTGTAGCAGGAGGGAGAAGTTATAATGATAGATCGAAGGGGGGAAAAAAAGCCAGACTGAATTGAGAAAAAGGGCTTATCTCATTGGCTGCAGACGGCAGTGTTTTCCCGGCGTGCACAAGGCTGGAGTGTTTTGCTCATGCGGGTGCATTAACCCCAGAGGGGCTCCAGTTCAGCCTGTAATTCTATGATTGTGAGTCATAAGAAAATGACAATACCATGCAAAAATGGGTCCAACTATTTAACACCTGTCTTTACTGAATGAGCACCGAGTAGACTAGAGTGCCTACCAACCACAATGTGAGACACGGGTCTTTGAATGATTTCGCTTGTGTTTGATAGAAGAAAAAAAACAATTAAGAGAGAATTTACAGAATTTTCCTCCAGGAAGTGTTTTTTTCCGTAACGCACCTACTATACATCCATCTTGAGCGGTATCATTTGTTACGCACCGAAATAGCCTACATTACTCTACATTCAGCCTCTGACGTCCACTGTGACCTAAATAGATGCTAATTGGGTGGTGAGTGTCTAATTTTACCTTGGCATCAATAGAGATAGTGCACTCTAGTCATAACAGCCTGATCTGTGCAGGAGTTTGGGCTGCTACAGTGACACCCTCTGTCTGTGTCAACACAACATTCCTGCTTTCCTTGTGCCACACAGGGTTTTTAATGCTAATCTCATTTTACCTCAGTGCATTAGTCAAAACTAATAAGTAAAATAAAAAGGTGCAGCATTTCAACAAGCCTGTAGCTTAAAATTAGCTGGACATATCTGTAGTCAATGCTGAGCGATAGTGATTTCAATAATGTTATCAATAAAATCACATCATATAACTGCAATATTCCACACATAAAAAATGATGGCTAGCCCGTACTCTTTGTTTACAAGAGAGGTACGACAGGCCAATGATGGCCCACTGTGGAGCTTGATGACATCCTCTTCATCAGAATATGGGCACCACCCAAAATGTTGGCTCCTGGGTGAGAAGTACAAAAAAGGATACAATTAAGCTTACTAAATATGTATTGAATGTGGTAATTTAATTCAAGCGAAAGACAGCAGAAAAAACATATGTTGAATATGAATGTGAACATGGCTGTTAGTGGCAATAAGAGAGACACATACTGAGTGATATACAAACACAGCACTACACTGTTCTCGGTCCAATCACCACACTTGGAGTGTAAAGTGACATGTATGAGTGTAGAGTGACATGTATGAGTGTAAAGTGACATCTATGAGTGTAAAGTGACATGTATGAGTGTAGAGGGATTTGTATGAGTTTAAGGTGGTATGCATGTCATGTAAACTGAGAGAGGACTGTACAAACTATCCAGGTGCCAAAAGCAGCTCTTCGTTGCATGCAGAGATAGTGTAATCGCTTGGACATAATTGTGTCTATTTATTTCCAAGCCCATTTCATTAGTTTAATTTCTTAATTGAATCATACTTTCCATGGTAAGTGAGGCAGATAACAAATTGTATTTTTCTTCGAGCTATCTTAACATGGTTTATATCAAAGATTAAGAATCAGAAAGCATTATCAATAGTGAAAATCTATTGAACGCTTCTCTCCATGTACACCATTTTTATCAGCAATAAATATTTTTAGGTACTTGTCTTACTTTTGTTTATGGCATTCACTGGGATAGTAACAAACCGCAAAGCTTTTTCTGCCCGACTCATTAACACATGTGAACACAAATGTTAAAACAGGACAATAATGAAAGGCTTGCCACTGGTGTTAAATCTTTAACGGGGCATTACACCATTAAGGAAAGAATAGCATTAGGGGAGAAGAAAAATAGAAAAAAATACATGGCTGACACTCATAACCACATCATCAACCACCACCCTCACCCCCGTCCCATACACCCCCCGAGCTAATCGCAGTAGCAGCCACCGTGAGGGCTTCACGCTTCAGGGATTACGGCCAAACGGTTTGACTTCTCCTGGGTGACGAACACTCTAGATATGAACACAGAGGATGGAGGATCTCAAATCCTGGCACTGCACTTCCATTTAGAAATAACAAGTGGTCTGATGAACGGCGCTGGAGGAAGCTGCGATGGAATAATCCTAAAACAAGCCGAGCAGCTTCAAACCAGGGAGACTCTTTATTTTTTTCTAGCGGTGAATTATGCCCCAGAGAACCTAGTGTGAAATCCTCCTGACAGCCCATAGCTGTATATTCACTGTTTCTTTTTATCTGCTATTGCTTATAGTTTTTGGAATTAATGATTTGCAATGAGAGAGCAAAAAGGGCTATTAAAGCTCTCTTAATTTAACACACACTCAGTCATTCTGCTGCCCTTGTGTAATACTGCTTTTTGTGTGGCTTCTGAGCTCCCCATAAGGTTTCTATTTCAATACACTTTCATTTCTTCAGGCCAGAGCGGCTAATATTCTGGGACCAGTACATGATTTCCGAAGGCAATTGAATTGAAGTGAAAGAGGTGAATGAGGAAGGCCTTACTTCAGGATTTTTGACAGCTTGGTCACAGTGACAGGGTGGAAGTACAGTGAGCATACTGTTTCCGGGTCACCACAGGTCAAAGGACTTCTGGCCAAGGCACTGACACCCAACCCTCTCGAGCCAATCAAAAGTCATCTCATTATAGTCTAATTATGCATCGTATTTGAGTTTTCTACCATTGGGTGTAATCCCCAATGTCAGGAGCCTACCTTTAAATATTCAAGAGCCTAACCCATGCCTGCTCCTTAATGACCTGTATCTGAAATCACTGTAATCATCTTTGGACACAAGCATCTGCTAAATGACTGAATAGTTAATTTATGTCATACAATGTTCCATTAATACAATCATTAGTGAACTTAGAGGAGGCCATTCCTTTAAGGCATTCATGGTGACCTAAAGGTACTCAAAAGGTACGTGTTAAAAATGTACATTATTGCATCTGTATATTGGGGGGACACAAGGAAGACTCTTTCTCATGTCATAGATGAATTAATGAGGTCAGATCACGGCATTGCTCTGACTGGTTCGTTGTTCCCAGCAGCCCAACA
Organism: Phycis blennoides; assembly: GCA_900302315.1. Classification (NCBI taxonomy): domain Eukaryota; kingdom Metazoa; phylum Chordata; class Actinopteri; order Gadiformes; family Phycidae; genus Phycis; species Phycis blennoides. The sequence continues at coordinate 17,381 of OMKI01013976.1, read as the reverse complement.
GTAGCAGTGCTGCTGGCAGCCTCAGAGATACATGTCATTAGGGAGGGAGGGCCCAATCAGGACTCTGGGTGCCAGCATTATGGCCGCAAACACAAACAGAAGTGCGATCGGCGAGCAAGTGGAGGCAGCACACGTCCGGTCGACCCTTCTTCAGAGACACGGGTGGTGCTGCTGCCACTGCTGAGCCCCGAGCATGTTGTTCTTACTGGACGGTCTATATATAGACCGTCTTCCTACTCAAACAGAAGCGTCAGGCAGCGCAAAGTTGAACGTGTAGGGCTGCATGCAGTCATCGGTTGCTCATCACTGCAGATGCATTACCGCATGAATCACGTTTCAACTTTCACATTTATTGTCCACAGTGTTTCTCATCGCGATGAGAGATGTTTTGGTTATTCATTTCATCATATATAGTCTATAGAATTTTAAGTGTGTGATTAACTGTGTGGGGGAATATGTGAGAGTACATAAATCACAGATCAGTTACGTAACCGAAGGGCAAGCTGCAAAATCCTTGGTTGGACAGGGTTGGAAGATGTTGCACATCACGATCATTTTAATACTGCAAAATCTCTCTCTCTCTCTCTCTCTCTCTCTCTCTCTCTCTCTCTCTCTCTCTCTCTGCTATCGAGGCAATGTGAACAAAAAAAAAGGCATCTGGATAATGGACTGGACAGACATTAGCAAGGTTCATAGTTGTTCAGCCTTTGATCTCTCTTGTTCTCGATTCTGCTATGGTATCCCCCTCTCCCTCCACACGGTTTATCCTTGAATTCCCCTGACGCTTTAAAGTGACACCCTCCAGTTTTAGGTCAAAGATCAAGGGCCAGAGATGCTGCAGAAGTGTTTCAGCCTAAACTGCGATTGGTGAGGGAGGCAAGGGCGACGGGGCTACAGATCTCGAGGTGGGGGTTCGTACCGAGGGGGTTTGATATCGGGTCGAGGGGGGGGGGGGGCAGAGCTG
>OMKI01013976.1:0-10240 GCA_900302315.1 Phycis blennoides | reverse complement strand
GACTTTTTCTAATCAATAAATACATGATGTTCCCAAATTCAATGAGTAGTTAAATAACCATGATCTCAATCTTGACCATGTTGGACCAATCAAGATTTTTGCCATTATCGAGCAGCCCCATTATGTATGTATGTATGTATATGGGAGCACATACCTCATGGTTTTCTGTGTCTGTGGCTGGTTTGTCTAACAGGCCCCTCTTGCTGGAAGGGCTGGTGTAAGAAGAGCACTTCTCACCCACATCACAGCCCTCCCCATGCCAACTCTGTAGCCTATAATTACCAAGAGACACACGTTCACTGTGAAAAAAGAGAAAATTGTTGCGAGGAAAATACCAGGGCAGAGTACACTATGCATGCAGGCCTCGGCTCTCAGTAAACACCCATGGATTCCCCATAGCTTCCAGGAAGGCTTCAAGCAATCAATATGTTTTAGAGCTTATGTATTTCCAATATATAATTAATGGAGGTGATGCATAAGCATTGACTCATTGTTTTCGAATGGGCTGAGGGGTGGGGGTTAGCATGATGCTAAAAATGCACCATAGGAAGGTGTGATTCTGGCCTTTTGGGATCAAGCATTCGAGGCTGCATTTTACTTGTGCTGCATCAAAGGTGCGTTTGTTCCATAAGGGCTAAGCCTGAGTTCTAAAATACAACACGGCACGCATCAGACTCAACTCTCAAGTGGACATTCATTTTTTCCTCATTCAGAATATTCAAGTAGTGCTCTCACGATGAATGCTTGTTCAATAAGAGCCCGACTTGAATCAGAATTCACCCCACTACCCTACAGGGAGTGGGGTTAGACGCTTATTGAGGTATTGACAACTCTGTCACTGGCCCTGGGAGTTGACACCCGAAAGAAAAACTACAGAAATAACTGTCCAGTCTACCTAGATATATGTAGAGATCTTCTGAGGACCACCTCAACACACACACACACACACACACACACACACACACACACACACACACACACACACACACAAACACACACACAGAGGTGTCAGCTGAGAAATGTTGTGAATTTGACCTGAATGGACAATGCAGGCCTCTCTTAAGGAGAGAAGCTAACCATTCCTTCTTAGCGTTGGTACAACACACGGCAACGGGCACAGCAGCATGCACTGCAGCAGAGGAGGCCAGCCAGACGTCACCGAGAGGGTGGCCCCACGGGGAAACATCTCCTTGGGATTGTTGTTTGCAAATAGGTCTCCGTACAAAGTCAGAGGCTCCTCACCGGCCAAACACACCTGACCGGTGTTCTAAAGGCTGAGCTTTAGAACAGGAGGAGCGCTGTGTATGTGAGAAGTCGCGGCTATGACATCCTGTTGCTCGGCGGCAGGGGCAGGGAGACAGAGAGAGAGAGACAGAGAGAGAGAGAGAGAGACATGATGTGACAGGTGTGTCAGTCCAGGGCCGGCCGCTCTTCACATTGTCGCTGATGGAAAAAGCAGAAAGCACCTGGAAGCAATGACAAATTGTTTTGCGATACAGAAGTAGGATAACAGCGCAATGCCAATATCAGCAGGCCTATTGTGGTGTGGATTGTGGCGGTGAAAGAGGGGTGAGTTCTGAGCCCCTCAACTCTCAGTTTAGGACTTGCGTCGCTATATTGGTTATTTTCTCTTCAAAGGCTTGAAGCTCCCACTTCTGCTGGCCTCCCTCCTTCCACTTCCCAGATTCCATCTCTCTTGTCTTTCTGAAAAAGCAACAGAGATTCATCATCCAGTTTCAAATAACAGCTTCATCTCAAGTATACCTAGAGGTGACAATAAGTTAAAAAGAAGAGATATCGAGCACAAATATGTATATATTGCATTATTTTGATGACGCAACTTGTTGCCAATGAAGTTACCCTCTTCTGATCTCAGTTATAGATAACTATGTTAGATAACAGTTTATAAAACACTTAATAAAAACTATGTGTGAGACACTAGGAGTCCCTCAAAAACTATTTTTGGATAGATAGATTGAGTGGGCATTATATTTGTTTTTTACACACTGAGCGGCTGCAGGTTTGAGGTCTTCAAGGAGACGGCTGACTGCTGTGGGGGGGGCACAGAGTGCTGAGTGATGAAGCACTGACAAAAGAAGGAGGGTCTTCACCTTCAATCTGATAAGGTTGCAGACATGGGGGCTAACACAACCAGTCTCTGAGAGTTTAAAGCCTTTACCATTTTGTTCAGTTTAATGAGTAAGTAAATAGTAGTAGTAAATAGGTGTGCAATGCATTATACAAAGGATGATCAACATTCAGATGAATGTCGGTGGTAATATCTTCAAATGTAAACTGGTAGTAGGCGACAAGTTATAATACATGTTATGTTTTCTCTTCAGAGCAATATGTTATGTTAAACATTGTCATTTGTCAATTTATAGCACTATACTATCACAACAAACATTCAAGATTTTTGAGAATAGCTAACATGCTCGAGTTTTTATGACCTTTTCCATGTAATTCAGTATTTAAATACATCCCTGCCTCTGCATGATAAGTACTGAACAAAGCTACTAATTGTTTCAGGACAATGTCAACAGCTGTATTGCTTGATAGGGTTGACCTTATCCTGGCAAATCCCTCATAAGGGATTTGAAAACAAAGACTGTAAAACCATCTCTCACTCATCGCAAACAAGGGATGTTTTGTTGGGTTAAACCCTCCTGTAAAAGCTTGTTAAAAAGGAATAGCCTGGACTATAAGCAAGCTAAATAAAGATAAACACTTTGTAAGGTATTATGGGATTTGTGCATGAAAAGGAAAGCACACTCCCACATAAGCAGTAACCCCCCCCCCGTGCACTATTAGTGGTGGTCCCATATTAGCCCTGCACTTTGGCCAGGTGCTTTCAGTCCCAACCCCATGTTCAGCTAAAACCAAATACCTGGAGGTCACCCCGAGTACACCGATTACAGTAGCAGTTGAGGTGGCAATGCATACATACGTTAAGTGCCAATTGCAGAAAATGTGTCTTAGTTTTCCGAAGTCTATTGGTACTTTGCTGCTCTATATGTTGTTTTTAAGATTACTGTGTACTGGTTTGGACTAGTGACTAGTGCTGGCAGTAACAGAGCTTGTCACAACAGCTTTCAGATGATCACACTTCCTGGATCTTCACTGAGACTAGTAAAATAGCCTAAAATAGCGTTAACAAGTAGCACGGAAGTAACACAGATAACAAGTAGTAATGTTTTGTTAACCTCATCAATCATTGAGCAAAGAAACAGTAGCAAACTAAAGCCTGAAGAACACATATTTGAAATTGATTCAAATTGATATCGACATGGGTATTTAACTCTCCCATTACTTTGTTTGTGCAGGTGTGTGAAAGTTGCCTGTTACATGCTGGAAAGTATAGGATTGGATTTAAAACTGAAATGATGTATTTAAGGCAATTTATTTTTGCTGAGCAGCTGATCTCAATGCACAACATGTAACGAGATCAGACACTACAGTAACAGGGTGACTTGGTGATTATGTGCTCACTGGTTTGGGTTTGTCTTAGAGAGGGACTAGCATTCATGACTGCCAGGACAGAATGATTCCCTGGGTTGGACTGAGCCTCTTCTTACAGAACTTCTTCTGCTTGCAGAGAGATTGCACCTGCTCAACACCTTATTTTAACACACATAGAACCAATGGAGGAGAACCCCAATAAATGGCCCATGTCCACGGCCAGTGGTTCAGTGGGCTTAACCCCAAGATGCTATACTGTAGCTGCCTGTAAAAGCCATCCTCCCTCTCTGGCTTGTTCACCAAGTGTAACGCACAACCTTGTTTGAATTATTGTCAAAGCCTTCCAATAGACTCACTCGTTGCCAAACAGCAGGTGGGATGAGTCGGGCAGTGCCGCCGAAGCGACGCAGGGCAACACTGAAGGTGTTGGTCTAAACAGTTGGCCTTTGCCTCCAGGGCCGACACGGTTGACCTCTTACCAGTGCTCCTGGGGATCAATGAGCCCCCCCCGACAGCACTGTAGTTGGTAACGATGCCTTTGATTAGTGGGTTGGCCCGGAGCGTCCCACCCTCGCTTCGCTCTCGACCATCTCCGTAAACACGAGTTCCAGAAAGATGAACAAGCTGGAGGCATGCGTGTGAAGTGGTCTTGGGCTGGCAGCCCCCTTTTTTGTGACAGGATAATTACAGCAGAAATGCATCCAGAGAACCCTTCAAAGACCATTGAAGGTTCATTCCCCCCTTGAAGACCCCAAGCATCACCAATCAGGATGGCCAGGCCAAAAATAGGTCCTTGTCGTTTGATTGCCATGTTTTCATCCATCTCTCTCACGCACACACAAACACACACACACACACACACACACACACACACACACACACACGTACAAGCGCACACACACACACACACACGCGCAAAAAAAGCTGTGTATAACCACTCAAGCCACCAGTTATAGGATGTCAAAAGACCACCATGTTGGTGCTGAAGGAGACGCAGTGACGGGCATTACCTTTTTTGAACTACTGCTCATAAAACCTTCATATGAAGGCCTCATAGTCCTTAAAGGCTGCTGTACACGGCATCAACAACTGGGTTCAAAGCAAGATTATTGGTTTGAGCCCAACTGTTTGTTATAGTTGCTCCCCATGTGTACAGGGCTCCAGGTGTTTCACTTTCTCCACCTCCAAAGACCTAAAGGGTGAGGGCACCATTGTGCTGTTGTGAAAAGCCTTCCTGCTCATTGATCCAATGCGGGATGAATAACGCGTAGGTAAATAAATGGTGGCTTGATGGGGAACATTTCCACGTCACATTGCCATATCCTAGGGTTTAACTCTGTTAGTTTAGTTTCTGTTAGTTTCTGTTAGTAGTGATTGCAAGCTGTGTGTCTGTGTGCAGGTGGTTTGCTTTCTAGTCTGCCACTTCCACAGCCCTGCATCTTAGTGTCCACAGCAGGGGGTTCCTGTTTATTTGCTGTGTAAAATTATCGAAAAACACATTGGAGGCTTGGGGTTAGAAACTCCACCTGATTAGTGTGCCTGACATGTCTGTAAGCGGGATGTACTTTTGATAGAGCCATGCAAAACTTATTTGCATGTGTTACATAGAAGACTTGATTTTGAAAGTATGTCATGTGTATTATTTTTAATTTTTTTACATATCCTGAAGTGACGTCAGTAAAATGCTTTCTGCCGACGGGAAGGGAAGTATACACTTCTGCCAGAGGAGAAGAAGTGGTATCAAACTAAGAGAGAGTAGAGCGCAATTGAGCGAGAACAGGAGAGGGCTGCAGAGATGGGGAAAAGCTGCAGGAACTAAAAACATTAAAACAATATTTGCAACCATGTTAGCTTACAGCCAGCGTGCCAGGCCATTTGGATAATTGCAGAAACATTTTACTAACTTGCATGAACTGCTTGCAGCATGTTAAGTGCCGCACAGGAGCATGCCCAACATGAATAGTAACACTGAGAAAGGCAGCGTGTGTATTCCTAAAAATGTATTTATATGGCTCCATCGATACATATGGGGAAAGAATATTTCCTAACGCTGGAGGCTTTATAATGAGTAGCCTCTTATTGTTTTTGCTTTCCGCAGTATACTTATACAGCGATTATAGAAATAATAGGTGGGATAAGATAGACATGCAATTTGAAGACAATGTAATCCATTCTGATCCATTGTATCAATCCAAAAATATTCCAAAGTTCACAGTTTCAATAAATTTCATGAGAAAAGATAGAGATTACTCGCCTCTCTCCAAATGACACCTTGTGGGACTGATTATTATGGCAGAGATTATTGATCAATATGTCCAATATTCGTATTGTGCTTGGAAAGCGTCAATTATCTGTGTATCAAGCAAAGTGTAACCAGGGACCGGTCTGCGCACGTCGAAACACATCTGTTCCAACATCGGTGGAGTGATGTTTTACACAGATGGTGAAGTTCCCAGACAAATCATAATGCTTTAGACTGTTACACTTTTTAGTTTTGAATGAATGTTTGCAACATGCATTACATATCACCATTCAAACTCAACAAAAATTGTGGGATGGTCATTTTTAATGATCATTGACATGCGTAGCGGCAGCTTCCTCAGAGGAAAAAAAGGCAGGCATCCACTTGTGATGAGTTGAGCATGATGCTCGGTAGAAGTGAATATTACAGAGAAGGAGTCTTGTAATGGATGTGGACAGCACCCAGATCACTACTCTGGCAAAGACGAGACTGTTCAAAGAGGGTTTTTTGGGGGGTTTTTTTTACATTATCGACCATCACTCAGTGTTAGATTACGTTCAGTCTGTCTTTCCCATCACTGTACAATTCTGTCACTGTCAGGCCCCCCCAAGTGTCCTTCATTCACTCCAGCCCTAAATTACCCAGAGCAATCATAAAAGACAGGTGATGAGGTGCAGCAACAGACCCAGGCAAAATGCTACTGGGAAGTCTTTCTCATGAAGGCCCCCACAACAAGAGCCTTGGAATGATCCCGTGTTGACCTGACGCTGTAATGTTGCACTTCTGATAGCTGATAGATGTGGTGGTACAGACCAACCACCCTAAGTGGCTTCCATTGCTGTGCCAGAACCATATGAAATAAAAGGATAGATTATATAGAGCAGGATCATCCATGCACATGGAACGGTTTGCTAGATGCTGTCAAACCAGCCTCTTTGTACATGTAAAACCTCTAAACCTGTGAAGTGCTGCATGGATTCCACCAGATGTTTCTGCTGTATTCTATAGCATCCTGCTGCAGAACACCTAACGTTTGACAGATTTAGAAGCTTCTAAGCATCGGGGCTTTGATCGGTGGGTGTCGTGTGTTTCAGCACAACTGGGCACCTCATGTGCCAGGACAGGATGAAAATGTACGCTGTTACTGCAACAACAAACAAAAGAGCAGCCTCTGTTGGAAGAAGGCATTGAAAGGAAGCAAGCGTGATATGATACTCAAGTTCTAAATGCGAAAGGAAGATGTGTGATACAAAAACTATAACAGTACAGATAATGTTAGTTTTTTGTTTTTGAGTTCTGGATGTTTTGTTATTTGATCTTCTAGTTAAGGCCTTGTTCGCGTGAATGCGCTCATGCTAAACAATCATAATCATTGCACTAAGCACTGATTAGCAGCATATTTGCCAATGATGTCAGGACATAATTGCTTGCATTTACTTTATATATTCTGTAATGCAGGACTATAGATTTGTATTATTGGTAGCAAAATATTTAGTTTTTGCAAATGTATTCTCACTCCCCTGAAAAGTAATTAATGTACAATCCAACCATTGTTCTATCCTGGCCCTGCTGCAGACATTAATTCCAACAAACCCCAGCAGATAAGATTCAAGTTTAGTGCTAATCTTATAACTATTCAGAGTCTTCAATTTGAGCATTTTATATACTCATTGTGTTGTTTCTATATCAAACCCAGTGAGTCCCCTTGGTAATGTGATCGTGTTCATTCATACCCTGCCCCAATCTGCTCACCTAATCGTTCACTTTTACCGCACAATCATCACATGTTCTCTACCCGGAACCAAAGTCACCGATTATTGTTCAGTGTTGGTGCTGTGGACCCATCTGTGACCTACAAAGATTCAGTACACTTCTCATTCACAGCCAAACAAGACATGAGGCACAAGGGACAGGGTGCTGGGTGTATGTTTGTCAGGTGTGAAAGGTCTATCACAGTACTGTACTGTTTGGTTTAGTCTGTGACCACGGAAGGATTTTTATTGATTAGAACGGATCGCTCCCATCATGGACTGTGAGATGTATTGAAATGATTTTGTTCAGGATGGAACGGACAGTTCCACTGGGTTTATGTCCGCCAACCTGTATTATGACTCCAAAGAAATTAATAGACAAAGAATATTGTGAGAGGATCCCTTGTTACAGGGTCATCGAAATAACAGTGGACATATTAGCTGTGTTCTGGAAGCCTCTTGATCACACATTTGACAGATTACCATTTGACAAAGAAAAAAAAGGAAATGCATTTCTAAAAGATACAAAGCTGGTTAGTTCACCAGGAATCATCCTTCAGTAGCATTCATGAGTATGAAGCAAATCACACTGAAAACAGCATTAGAAGCATTAGCAGATTAGTGCATTTAATTCAGCCCCGGTCCCTTTGAGCAATGCCAATGTAGAAAAGCATAGCCTAGATACTCTATAGTCACACCGTACCAGCCCTGGCAGACCTCCAGAGCTGTGACTGCGTTTGCCATGCAGGCGCACGTATCCAGGCAGTGATCCATAGACACACCACGCAGCCAGCAGCATGGGGCATCCTATCTTGTGTCTATCAGATTGTAGATGGTTTTATTTGACACATTTACTTTTTTTGGTAGAGCAGTTGACTGAATCAAGACCCAAAGAACAAAATTCCCTGATAGCAAAATACACAAAAGGAAAATTAATTGTGTGATTGCATTTTAATCTAGGTAAGGAGTAATCAAGAACCAGTTTTAGATGCTCGAATTAGTCTGACGACACCAGAGGTCATGCTGGGCTGTCAATAAACAAAACAAGTGTGCCTCATTTAAATCACAGGCTACTTTTGAAGTCTGGGTTATAGAGCTCATAATCATTTGTTCTCAAATTGTGATGAAAAAAAGTGATTAGAATACTGATCCCACTGCAGGCATGAAGCTGCTGATATGACTACCGATTCATTGTCATAACGTGGGTGTGAAAGCAAACATTGAATCAAATAATATCAAAGGCTCAAGATCACGTTTCACAAATCTCTGGGTGTAACCTGACTTTGGTTGGCATTCAGCAGCAATTATGTTCCAATTCCACATGCTCATGTTCTCTGAAAACTTTCCCTGTTTCAAAACACTTGGCTTGATTGCAAAATGGCTGAAGGAAATGTATCATTTAGTGGCGACATGAAGCCTGAGTGTTTTCATTTTACAATGGATTGTTTTGGAACCCAGAACATGCTGATTAAAGGTTCTGAAATGTCATATTAGGGGCTACAATGTGATATGTCGTCAGTGAAAGTGCTTTTTATTCACACAAGCACAGTGGCTGCTGGGGCCTGAAATATTGAGGTTAATTGAGACAACAGAAAAAAAATTAAAATCATTTCACATTAAACACTAATTCCACCACATACGTGAAAGTGCTCTCCCAACTTGAATTTATTTTTTTCCGACAGTATACTGCCAAACAAATTATTAGCAGTTCCAACACGCAAGTAATTGTGTAGGAAGACAGCATTTGTTTCTTAATTCTTTTTTCTTTTTTTTTTTTGCAAAATTGATCTGGACTACAGTGCTCGTAATCTTTCAAACCCAGTGAACAAGAGTTTGGCCTAGCATGTGTAGAGTTGTTTACCAAGACTTGGTGCTCTGGAATTCAATCAGTAGACTCTTCCTGCTCAGAGAGGGGGAGGCTAATCCTGCCTCCAAACGGAGAATGTGAAGATAAGTGGAACAATGTTAGAGTAATGTAATAAATGTCTTTAAATAAACTTTAGCCCACTTGCCAGCTGAATTCAGCCATTATAACCATTCTCACCCATGAGGAACTTAACCTGGGCTTCAGTGATTACTCGATTAACTGATCTGCAAAAAACTTAATGTAATCTAATTTTGATAAACGATTAATCGTTTCAGTCATTCATCAAGTACAAATGACAAAATGTGCCCTGAACTGCAGCAGTTCAATTCACATTTTTGGTCCATGGATCATTATAAAAAGGAGTACTTCAGAGTTTCTTGGCTGCAAGCACATTTAAGACAGAGGACTACTTCCACTACTTTGGAAGTAGACTTTGGACTACTTCTGGTAACTCTGGTAATAACTGCTATTATTCACATGACTCACATGACTAAACGATTAATCAATGAAATAATTGTTACATTAATCCACTATGAAAATGATTGTTAGTTGTAGCCCCAAAACGTAACGAGGACAACAAAATCATGAACAAGGCATCTGAAAGTGAAAATGACCCAGCTGTACTGTACTAGAAGATAATCATCTATTCTCCATCTCTCTGCTCTCTCCCTCCCTCCAGGTTGTGGGTCAGATAGACAAGCTAACGTCGGACTTTGACTTCGACCTGGAGCCCGATGACTGGACGGTGGCCACAGCCAGCAGTACGTCTAGCAGCGAGCGGGGCCTGGGGGAGGCCTTCAGGCTGGACCTCCTCAACCCGGACGTGCTGTCCGACAGCTGGGAGTTCTGCAGCTACCTGGAGGCCACCGGCGCCGCCGCCGCCGCCGCGCTCGGGTCCGGCGAGCACCCGGAGCTCAGCCG
>OMKI01013970.1:6537-17931 GCA_900302315.1 Phycis blennoides | reverse complement strand
ATTACTGTAGACATTACAGTGTGGTAGCTCACAGGGGGGTTGAAAGTGTTTTTGCTAGAAAGATATTGGATATTCAACAGATATTCACGCTCTGAATTACAGTGATGTGACACTGGGAAATAAAGACTTGATCACCAGTATGAGACATGTGAGTCTAGTGGTGTAGAACTGCCCAGGAGAATGTGGGGCAGCAGCACTAAAGGCAACATACAAAGTACCCTGCCCTAAACAACAGCCTTACTGGAAGGCATAAAAAAAAGGTAGCGTGCCCACAGTTGAGTATCAATAGTGTCTCAGTTTAGTGTCTATTGACACACCTTTGACTTGTTAAAATTGTGATTTTTACCTGAGTTTGAGTTGTCTTTACAATGTAAACAACTATATTTCATATAGAAAAGCACTCATTATGAGGCTCCTACAGTGACAGTACTAAAAAAAGTACCACAATGGGGCATAGCCATGGGGATAACATGCCCCCCTCATTACTAGAACTCTTCATCCACATTTTTGGGATTTAATCAAAAACGTGTTCTCTCTTGAGCTTTGTCTGTTCTGGGCTTGTAGAAACATGCAACATCTTTTACTGCACCCCAATAGAAGAGGACCCACTCCCTATGTAGACACAAAGGGCTCATTCTAAGGTAACAAAAACGTACACTTATTTGAATATTTAAAATGACACTTATTTGAATACTTAATGATACTCAGTGGACATTCATTTGAAATATTCTGGATATTCTATCGATATGCACCACAAAATGAATAGAAACTACTGAAAATATGTAGAAATTAAGATGATAGCATTGACCAAATCTCACCATGAGATATGAAACATGATATTCAACTGAAACCTTCCTGAGAATGGAGTTTGTAATCACTTGGCATGTTGTTTATTAGCACTCTGGTCGGGCGCATGAATCTGATTGACTGGTACCTACAGGGACGTCTTTAAGACATTCGAATGAGTCGTCGCCACCGCGAGGGCGAGCGATCGGCCCGAGGTTATCTAGAGTCACCAAACAGGCCGGGGGCCACCACGCGGCAGCACCCCGCGCGGGTTTTAGGTCCTCGGAGGTCAGCGCTCGTTTGCATGTAATTGCTCTAGAATTGCCACAGTTATCCAAGTAGCGGGTCAGCGATCAAAGGAACCATAACTTAAATTAGGAAGATTCTAAGGGCCCAGCACTGATGGGGCCCCCCCAGAGGACACTGGTATTATTACAACTATATGCAAGTACATTTTGGTGAAATATGTACTTGCATATGTATGTAAAAAATATGTAAAAAAAAAGAAACCCTCCCCTCATGTACTTGTATGTTGTACGTCCTAGCACTTTATAGTTGCTCTTTGTATCTTAGCACTTAGCATCATAGGCCTGAGATGTTGTATACTAGCAATGGTTAACCTAGCAATTGGAATGCCTGAAATGTGTTTCACCTTCTTCTGACAAATGTACTTATTGTAAGTCGCTTTGGACAAAAGCGTCTGCTAAATGTAAATGTAAATTGATACTCAATTAATACTCAACTGTGGACTATATAGTTAATCCAGGTGTTACTAAAAAAGTATGCCAATCTGAACAGGCTGTGCATGTTACCTTACTATTACAGTCTGTAGTTCTGTAGGTCATTGATTCTATGTTGCAAATCAACAAAATGATGTAACATTTGTAAATCAACACAACAGTGATATCAGTGATCAGTGTATCAGTGATACCTCTTGGAGGAACCATACTGTTAACCATAATTACTAGTTATAGACTAGGGATGTTAACAATTGCTACCAATCATCTATCATCTACTGTATATCATTTATGACCAACTAACACAATCAGTTAAACGGTTAAAAAAAGGAATTATAAAATCATCAATCAAGCAATTTTTGCTGTTGTTAAAATTATTCAAACATTTGAATAATCCAACAATGAGTCATTAGTTATTTGAATTATTTGTATTAGAAGATTCTGACATTTCTATAAAACCTTCTGTTGTAGTTTAGTACACCATCATCATTTGTTACTTTGTTTGTTACTTTGTTACTTTGCCTTTAAGATTGCTACTACCTTTCTTGGGCCGTTTCATGCCTTTTAGTCATACACATCCACACTTTTGGCAAGTAGCTTCATCTTTTTTTATGTGAACTGAGATTATGTTTCTCAAGTGGTAATCCCAACATTGCTCCAAAATGTTGAGACAGACGGAGCTGTGAAGCTGTTGTCACTGGGAGCACTTTAACAAACCGACAGCCTGTTAGCCTACGATTAGCCATATGCTAATCGTAACCAAGTGCTTTCATACCTGATATCAATAGTTAGTTATAATAAAAGCCTTAGTAATAGTAATAGCTGCATGTCTTCCCTCTATCTCTCTATCTCCCATGCATTCCTGTCTAAATCTCACTATCTGTCAAAATAAAGTATAAAAATGCTTCAAAAATAAATCAGAAAGAAATAATAAATGAATAAATAAACTAAATAAAATTAATAAAATTAATATATATATATATATATATATATATAGTTCTACTTTTGGCCAAGAGATATATCTGTTGGATCCTAACACACACTCGGCAGTCTTGACTAAGGATCACACACACACAGTTGGGTGTGTGACTGACTGCATGCGCATAAATGGATGTGTGTGTGCAAACGGATATTGATGACCTAAATATTACAGTTAATCTGGTTCAGAGAGAGAGAGAGAGAGACAGAGAGAGTAATATCAGTGGATGTTGGAAATAATATGACACCTAGACCCACTTTACACCTGGCAACCCAAGCGGCATTAGTGATCGGATCTGTGAAACCAAATCAGGAGGTGGTCTGGGTCACATTCTGACCACAAGCGGAAATGCATCCGACTCCCTCTGTTATCAAATTCAATAATCCCGCAAGAGCAATATCCAATATCAATCTGGAAACTGGAGACGCACGTTAATCCCAGGTGTAAAGGGCGTAAATTACTGTGTTGGAAATGTGTGTATTTAATTTGTAATCATGCTTTCATGACCTTGTCCAAGAGGTGGTTGTCATGGTAACCAGATCATGTCATTAACCAGCTGGGGACCAGCTGGGGAGCTGCCAGTACGACCACAGACCACTGGTTTACTGTCTGTCATACTAGGAACTGCCCCTTGGATGCATCAAGGCGTTATCATGGATACAGGAAAGTCACTTAAAACAGGAGAGCAGTGTATGGGTATGCACCTCTGTGCTAGCCTGTCCCTGGTTGGTTCCTTCAGGAGGGGGCGTGGCCAGGGAGTGGTTGTCATCTGATTGTGTGAAGCGCAGCACGCTGTCCAATGAGTCCATGGAGGAGGCAGAGTTAACAGACGCACCTGAGGCTGAGGCAACAGAGGACCGTGAGGAGTGGGCGACCAAACGTGCCTGAAAGAGAGAGAGAAACACACACACACAGTTATATTTGCATGTTAGTTGGGGTTGGGTGTTCATCCCGAGGAGTGCCTTTGAGATGGAACTGTGATTAAGGGCTGTACAATCACAATTGACCGAACTTGACTTGATGTATTTTATAGAGGCAGTGAAACCAAAATCGCCTTTGTTTTGTTTTGTTGTATCATTGTACAGCAGTGTTAGGTCTGGGCATTCCATGGCTACATCCCTGAATGTTTTATGATTAGCACCCGATAAAAACTTAAAAATATGAATAATAAAAAAGAAATTGTCCCGGATTTAGTCATCTGTCATTTCAATCATGCATGAAAGCCATCAAAATTAGATGAAAGTGTTGATAAAAAAGGTATTTTTTGTGTGGAGGTTTTTTAGAGTAAACAAATAATAAAGTCCATTATTATTTGTAACACACAGAAAATAATTCATATTGTGTGTACATCGATCGACAAATATGTATTACTTATGCTTTGTAAGATTTCCACAATCTGATCCATAAAATATGGTTATTGTGTATTATTGTGTACGTAAGAATATCAACATGAATATTTCACAATACACAAATACATATTTTTGACTTTTGTCTTGTAAAATCATCCACACTATCTTTCAGAACAGAATTTTATATATTACCATTTTGTACGCATTTGTGGACCTCATATTTGTGTCCAATGTGTACTGCTGTACTACTACTGTACTAATGAGCTCTAAAATGTGACTGCGTACAGAGCACACACCTGTAAATAGTGTGTGTGCAAGTATTGCCGTCTTCATGTCTTGGTCAGAAAAGGAGAGTTATATAGAATAAAATGCATAAACAATGGCTATGTTTAATGTGTGCAGCGTGATTTTACAAATGAAGATAAGAAAGAGTAGTACAATAAATGTATTTCATCTTTTTCATGAACATGAAACAATTGAACTATGTGACAACCCATTGGCTTGCTACTACTGTGAATCCAATAATATATAATATGCAAGTTGTAATTGTGTTCAATAGTTGGTATATGTAGTAGCTGCTCTACTACCGAGTGGATTTCAAAATATAATTTTTTATTTCCACCCTCCCATACAGGCCAGGTTAGTGCAGATCACTTGGTTGATTTGGTTGAAAATGCTGAAAATGCCTTGTTGATGCAGAGTTCAGAGGAGAATGACAGACTGGTAAAGCTGATGGAAAGGCAACAGTAAGTAAGTAACAGTAACCACTGACATTGAGGCAGCAACAGAAGACCCCACCAGGTGCCACTGTCAGCTAAGAACAGGAAACTGAGGCTGCAATTCACACAGGCTCACCAAAATTGTACAATAGAAGATTGGAAAAACTTTTCTGCCGCAACATTCGGATGGTAGGGTCAGAATCTGCCATCACCAACATGAACGCATGGATCCATCCTTCTGGATCCATCCTTCTTTGTATAAATGGTTCAGGCTTCTGGTGGTGGTTTAATGGTGTGGGGGATATTTTCTTGGCAACTTTGGGCCCCTTAGTACCAATTGAGCATTGTTTAAACACCACAGCCTACCTGAGTATTGTTCCAGACCATGTCCATCCCTTTATGACCAGAGTGTACCCATTTTCTGATGGCTAAGGATGTGGTGGAATGGGAGATTTGCATCATGGATGTGCAGCTGTCAAATCTGCAGTAACTGCGTGATGCTATCATGTCAATATGGACCACACTCTGAGGAATGTTTCCAGCACCTTGTTGAATCTACGTCACGAAGGGTTAAGGTGGATGTGAAGGCAAAAGGGGGTCCAAAAAGGTACTAGCAAGGTGTTCCTAATAAAGTGGCCAGCGAGTGTATTTCTCGCTAAGGTTAGGGAATGTGCACAGGGGGAACAAGGTGGCCCTATCTTGATCATCTCATGTCAAACATCAACCTCAATCTGTGCATCAACTAAATAGCAAATGTTAACGATGACATCGCCAATCTAGCCATTTCTTGAAACCATAACGGGGAAGAATGCTCTCTTCATAGCTTGCTGAACAATATTTACATGATTAGATAAAAACAAGCGGCCAGTTAACATTAGTCTATTTATAAGGAGTTTAAGAGGGAGAGAAAGAGAGAGAGAGAGAGAGAGCAGTTACAGGGATTGTCATTGCACTACACTGCATGAAAATGTGTGTGTGTGAAAGAAAATATTAAAAAGTAATATAATATGTAACATAAAATAAAATTTTCAGTGAATACAGAATACAGTTCTTCTCTAGTCTGTTACCGTTGAATATTTAATGATAGCAGTTAAGTATTCTGCTTCTAATAATACATACTTTAATACTATTACATTTACATTTACATTTAGGGCATTTAGCAGACACTTTTATCCAAAGCGACTTACAAGTACATTTGTCATAAGAAGGTGAAACATTTCATTGCTGCTAATACAGTAAGAAAGTCACCAGAACAAGTTTCAAGCATTTCAATTGCTAGATTAACCATTGCTAGTATATATATATATAACATCTCTGACTAAGTGCCAAGTTACAAAGAGCAATCAAAGTGCCAAGTTACAAAGAGTGATTAAAGTGCCAAGACGTACAACAAATAAGAGTATGAGGGTAAGGTTATGCAGGGTTCAGGTGAACTCGGGACAAGTGGGTCTTGAGTCTCTTCTGGAAGATGGGGAGTGACTCTGCAGTCCTGACATTGGCCGGGAGCTTGTTCCACAAACAAACTCCACTGCGGTGCCAAAACGGAGAAGAGTTGAGATTTCGCCATCCAACCTTTTCCTCCTTTAAGTGATGGCGGTACCAGGTGACCAGCTGAGGTAGTTGAACGGAGTGCTCGAGCAGGGGCGTGGTGTTTTACTAATGTTTGGAGGTTGGTAGGGGCAGTTCCATTGACGGCTTTGTAGGCCAGAAGCATCGTCTTGAATTTGATGCGAGCCACTACAGGAAGCCAGTGGAGGTCTTGGAAGAGGGGGGTCACGTGGGAGAATTTGTTTCGGTTGAACACGAGGCGTGCTGCAGGATCCACTGCAAAGGTTTAATCGCGGTTGCAGGGAGTCCAGCTAACAGCGAGTTGCAGTAGTCAAGGTGGGAGATGACAAGTGCTTGGGTCAGGAGCTGTGTCGCTTCCCTCGTGAGGAATGGCTGGATTCTGCGGATGTTGTAGAGAGCAAATCTACAGGAACGGGTCACTGTATTGATGTTTGCAGTGCAGGACAGTTGGTTGTCGAGTATTATGCCCAGGTTCCTTGCGGTCGGTGAGCACATACTGTGCCCTCGACAGAGACCAGTAGGTCCCTGTGAGGGCAGTCTTTCTCCGGTATGAAGAGAAGCTCAGTCTTTGCGAGACTGAGCTTGAGTTGATGGGCAGCATCTAGCATTACTAATTACTAACAACTACTAATGTTTTGCACATCATAATTCATAATGTATCTTGAATGTAAACACCCGTTTTTGAAGGGGCACATTTACATTTTTAATACTTTTACTTTGAATGTAAATAAGGTGCCAGAGTGCATAAAAAGGCATCACATAGAGAGTGTATATAAAAAAACAACACACCGCTCATCTTCAACATCAATTTTGTCACTGTAATCTAGAGAAAACCCTACTAATTGGTCAACAAACGTGTGGAAATCTACTCTGCTCCTAACTCAAGTGGGGTTCTTTTGACCCAAAAAATAAACATAAACCACATGAAAAAGAATGTGTCTGTGAGTGTGTACCTCATGCTCGCTGACAGTGCCTACAGATCCGGTCCTGCGGTGTGGTGTGTGCTGGGAGGAGGAGTGGCCTCTCATGGGGGCAGACCAACTGGTTGAGGAGGTGGAGCCTAGTGAGTGGGAGGAGCTTTGCCTGGCTGCTTCGTCCATACTCCGAGAGGCCTGAGAAACAGAATAATAATATGGAATTTTTATTTGGAATTATAATAACATTGTTCCATCTGGCATTTGTATTTTAAATTATTAATTCAAATTACTATTTAAAATTATAATTTGGAATTACATTTACGGAATTTACGGAAACTCCACGGGTTGGTAACTAGGACACAAGGAGAGGTGAAAGGAGAGGTGACTAAGACCCTAGCAGAGACAACAAGGAGATGTTAGACACACCTTCTCGAGTTGGGCAGTAATGTCATCGAGGCTGAAGTTGGAGGCCAGGGGGGGTCTCCAGTGATGCAGGGCGGCTGTGGGAGCGCGCACGCTGCCAGCCGGAGACGCACGGGTGCTGCTGCTGCCACTGCTGCCCCCGCTGCCCCCCTCAGCCCCATCCACTGCTGGAGGGGCGCGAGGACTGCGGCCTGCAGGGGGCTTCTGGCGGACCTGCAGACACAAAGGAACAGCGAGTGGTGGTGGTTGTTTGTCTAACTCTATGTTTACAAGCAAAGGGAAAGCCGGTTAGGCAGGATAACCGAGTTAGGGATATTTTCCAGTGGAGGGATTAACATTACCACGGATGACGTGCAGGAAATACTAGGGCCCTAAGGAATCAACATTTTAGAGAAACTGTGGGATTCTTGAAAATGTACATCGAGAGGAAACGTACGCAGAAACATATGCAGAAAGTTGAATTATATATCAAGATCTTTGTTCTTTTCTTTTTCACTGTTGTAGCCATCAAATGTCGTTTTTTGTTGAACAAGGAGCCGTTAATGTGTGGTTATCAATGTTGATAATTTGTCCCTTTTTTCTGTAGGACACAAGTTGGACCAAACTGGTGTGTTGTAAGACAAATGTTTACGCATCTTTTGATAATTGAGTTTGTTGTATGTATGAGCATAGGACAAATATTATCAGATAAATATTGCAAACATGACCAACTCTGGACTGATTCAACATTTTCAGCTATCATAGGAGCAATAGTCTGCAATTACCCTCTGACAATGAATTCAATCATGAAAACAGAAAGGGAATGCACTTGCCAATGATTCTGGCGATGGATATTCCCATTCACTCTTCCATTCCATGAACAATTTCATCATTTATTTCCATTTTTGTCAATCCTTCACACATTTTTTGAGGCTTATTTATGGGGGTAAACACATGTTAATGAGCTAAGCCGGGGCACAAGCAGATGGATAAAGCATGGCCATGATGTCATGGTACACTGGGCAGAGAGACAGCCTAAAGCTATATACTGTTTGCTTACATGAAGCAGAAATTGATAAATCATGCAGCAGCAGGAAGATGATACCGGCTTCTCGGGACCATCAATCGGACAAGTTTCAAGTTTATTGTCACATACTAGATAACAACATACATCATTACCAGCAGTGACATACATAATTTACATTTACATTTAGGGCATTTAGCAGACGCTTTTATCCAAAGCGACTTACAAAGAGTACATTTGTCATAAGAAGGTGAAACATTTCATTGCTGCTAATACAGTAAGAAAGTCATCAGAACAAGTTTCAACACACACACACAAGACAGAAATAATAAAAAAATAAAGAAAAAATTAAACAATAAAACAAATCAAATAAGTGGCAGAATAAAGTGGGTGAGGTAGATGAATACGAATAATGAATAATGGATAATGAAGTACAAGAGCATAGGGAGATGCTCACAGAGGTAAACAAGTAACACAGAGGTAGACAAGTAGATAGTGCAAAAATAACATGAATAACATAATAAGGTGCAGAGACATAGTAGCTATGTAACTGTGTGTGTGTGTGTGTGTGTGTGTTGGGGGGCGGGGGTGAGGGTGAGGGTGGCAGTCCAATCATGTATGTGTGTATGGTGTGTGTGCAAGTGTTATTGTCAGCGGTTCAGTAGCCTGACGGCTTGTGGGAGGAAACCTCTGAACCTGCTGGTTCTGGTCCGGATGCTCCTGTACTGCCAGACGGTGGGAGTGTGAAGAGTCTGTGGCTGGGATGGCTGGGGTCTGAGATGATCCGATGGGCCTTCCTCCTGCAGCGTTGGCTGTAGAGGTCCTGGATGGTTGGCAGCTCAGTCATAGTGATGCACTGGGCCGCCCTGACCACCCACTGCAGAGCTTTGCGTTCGAGGGCAGTGCAGCTGCCGTACCAGGCTGTGATGCTGCCAGCCAGGATACTCTCAATGGTACACCTGTAGAAATTGGTGAGCATCCTGGAGTCCAAACCTCCTCAGTCGCTGGAGGAAGAAGAGCCGCTGCCTCGCTGTCTTCACGACCACACCTGTGTGGTGTGACCAGATCTCGCTGATGTTAATTCCGAGGAATCTGAAGTGGTTGACCATCTCCACTGCTGTCCCCCCGATGTGGATGTGTGCGTGCCTTTCTCCCGCAGCCTCCTGTAGTCCACGATTAGCTCCTTCATCTTGCCGACATTGAGCAAGAGGTTGTTGTCCTGACACCACAATTTATTGGGACCTTTCGGTCTTTATTTGTCATTCCCATATTTTTTAGATATGGGAACGAAATTAGTTCTCTGCATTTGACCCATCCTATTATACATAGGAGCAGTGGGCTGCTATGATCACCGCCTGGGGAGCAAGTTGGGGTTCAGGGTTCAGTGTCTTGCTCAAGGACACTTCGACATGCAGACAGTCTGGAAGTGGGGATCAAGGGGATCGAACCGCCGACCCTACGGTTAGTGGACGACCCGCTCTGTCCACCCACTCTACCCACTGAGCTACTGCGGCCCCAATGTCAGGGCTCTCTGCTCTGTAGGCCGACTCGTCACCGTCAGTGATGCAGCTGATGATGGTGGTGTCATCAGCAAACTTAATAATGGTGTTATAGCTGTGTGTGCTCGTGCAGTCTGGTGAACAGGGAGTATAGCAGGGGGCTGAGGACACATCCCTGGGGGGCACCGGTGCTGAGGGTCAGTGTGGAGGAGGTGGCGTTGCCGATGCTTACAGCCTGTGGCCTGCTTGTCAGGAAGTCCAGGATCCAGCTGCACAAGGTGGAACTGATGTGCAGGTTTCGGAGCTTCGCAACAAGTATGTACCCTGGCTGCTACGGCGACCCAATTTCCCTTCGGGGATTAATAAAGTCTCTCTATGTTTATGTCTAAGTCTGGACGGCACTATGCCGTTAAAAGCAGAGCTGATGCATCGGCGGCGACATCGACGACAGGAGTGCCGGTGTTCACTGGAAACAGGCGATAGCCGGTGTTAAATGTGTGCAGCTTCGTTGGTTTATGGTTTTTTCTAAAATGTTCTCATTTGGCTCATGGGTTACGTGATCTCATCCTTGAAACAGTGAGGCGATCTACGTGTGATTGTGTTGCCATCTTTTATAATACAATCACATTTTACAATTTACAACATAAAATTGTCCCAGCACTGTCAAATATAATTTCATTGCTCATTTTATGAACCCACTTATTCTAAAACAACTAAATGACAAAATAACTCATTAGAAATCAAGCAAATACCAATATGCTGATTTAGGAGCTGAGATCACCGAGCGCTCTGATTGGATAAAGTGATGACCTCTAAAAGGAAATGACCTATCCGTTATACACAGTTATTTATCGACGGAAAAAGTGAACTGGTGTGCGTACGACAAGCATGTGAGTGCTTGATTAATCCCAGCTTTTTTTGTATGCAAACATTACACATTTCATGCGTAGAATAGGATTTAGATCTTTTTCTATGAGCTGTTGATAAATTAGGGCCCTGGTACAGTTACCATTACTAAGGTAATCAGATTACACGATCGGCATTCCAGTGTGCACACTGACATGGATAGTGTGTATGTAGGATGTACTGTGTATAGTACCTTAGAGTCTGTCAGGCCCAGTCTGGTCATAGTGTTGCTAGTCTTGGTGTTGTCGGTAGTCAGCTCCTGCTCTATAGAGCACAGGTCAGCCATCAGAGAGTCAAGATCCACACCCTCCCTCTGGTTCAAAGCCTCTGCAATATACATACACACAAACCCAAACACACACACACACACACACACACACACACACACACACACACACATAGCCACACGATGTCAACAAACACTCACTTCCTCTCATTGTCCCAGAGGCAGCCCACCAATCAGATGCAAGTTTAAATGCTGGCGTTCTCCCATTCCCCACTCTCAGC
>OMKI01013968.1:5871-16435 GCA_900302315.1 Phycis blennoides | reverse complement strand
CAATTAACTTAAAGGACAACTTCAGTGGAGGTACTTAAAATAGAACCGTAGCAGAAGAAGAGGGGGGGGAGATGAGAGAAAGAGAGAGAGAGAGAGAGAGAGAGAGAGAGAGAGAGAGAGAGAGAGAGAGAGAGAGAGAGAGAGGGGGCTTCTGCTGGCGGTGGATTTAATGGTATTAGATGAAATCAGCAACTCACTTCTGCCCCCGGTGCCACTCCCCGGGTTCTTTATTAGCCTTTTGTGGGGAACCCGGTGCCGGGTGCTGACACCGCTGGACTGGGGGGGGGACGCGCAGGGAAATAAGATAAACACAGAATTCCACGCTCAAAGACCCCCTCTGCTGCCTTTTGGGAGCCTGTCTCGGTCTGTCATCCTGCGATGTCGGCAACGCGACGCGCCGCAATCCGTCAGCTTCACCGAGGAGAGATAGCCAAGGATGCCACGGCAACTCGAGCTCACGTCTTGAACTAATTACTTCCCTTAATTGTTGCCGAGCGCGCGTGGCACCGTTGCAGCGCCGCTCTGCCGAAAACAACTCTGTCTATACGTGCCTATTTCCATTTTATGTCAGTTCCATCACTTATGCTTGCCACGTTGGGCTCCAATTTGCATGTTCCCCGGTAATTGCTAGGCAGTAGCTCCATTTCCACTTGGCTTGGCCTCCACAAATGTAATTGTATCTCTCCTTTGAGCACAGCTGCCCTTTACCTTCCCTTCAATACACCTTTCTCTTTCTGGTTCACCGGCGTTCCTGTCATGCTTTATTGCAGCTGTCTTGTCATTCGATTTGTTTATGCTGCAGGGATCACCGCGGTGGTCTGCATTGTGTGTCAGAAATGCACGGCCCCTGTGGCAAGGCGCAAAGCAGACATTTCCAGAGGGACGGAAGGAGAGCCATTCATTGTTTCTGGACCTTGACACAGCCTCATTCAGAGGAGGTAAAAGGACACGGAACAGACGAACGGGCGGACTTCTCCCCTTAGGTGTAATATCCAGAGCACCCCAGGGGTGCCTGGTTGCTGTATCTCCAAGAAGCAAAATCAATGGCTGTTGAGAGAAGCCAAACGCTCCCGTTCCCGGTCCGTAACTTGTTTCTAAGAAGCTTCGGCGGAGAGGGAGGTGGGTGGGTGTGAAGAGTGTGTGGGAATGCGGGGATCTGGGGGTGTTCAATTCCTTGCCAGTGTGATCCCTGCACAGCCTTCACCGTCAGATGAATCACATCCACGCAGTGCAGAGATTTCTACCCCTGTGAAAGGTTAAGAAGGGAGGGAGGCTGCATGATGTGTGCGAGGGCTCAAAACCATCAAGTTTTGAAAACCTTGATCGGCTGTGTTTGTCTTCCGTCCTGTCAACAAGTGACTCGAAAAACAAAGAACTTATGTTCATAGATTTTCGTCTATATTTTTACAATTCCGGGCGAAGAGCAACTCACCTACACAGCCCATAGCTCTCTGTGCAAGGCAGGCAGGCATTGCCAATCCACGGACACCAGAACATTTCATCGGAATAGAACGCAAGGGAATATAGAGAGAGAGAGTTGTTTTATTTCCGTCCCTGTGCACCCCCCCCCCCCCTCCTTATCCTCCTTTTATGTGCATTAGCTGCCTGAGGGGCAACACATAGCTATGGAGAGAGTGGGCTGAGGGTGTAGGTGTCCCGATGTTATCCTGGCCCTCATCCATCGGAGGTGAATCACAGATGGGGCTCCACACAGAGCGTGCATCGCTCCCACACTCCCACTCACCCGAAACCCAGTCACTTTTCCTGGCTATTCCTGTAAAGGCCCTGGAAGATGCCACAATGAAAAAGGCCTGTTTAATTGAATTTTTGGGGGGGATTCAGTGATTTTTTTTTCCCCCTCATCACTCATGTTTGCTGCCACTAGAGCCGCTGTTTTATGAAATTAAGCATGCATTGTTAAGATCGAACTTTGCCAAAAAAAAGGACCGACACAGCTTGGCAACGCCATCTGATGTATTTTCTCTTGCAAATCCACTTCCACGGTCTGTCATCAGTTTCTGCCGCGTGTTCCGCGACAGAAAAACCGTCATGCAACTAGTTCCAATAATGACGATTAAATGTTCAGGAAAAAACCCTGATTACCATGTGCAACAAAAACGGCCCAAGCCCACACATATTTAAGGAAGCGTTCGAGACTAAATGGATCATCAGGCTGCATAAACACAATCTTTATTCTTCAATGAAACACCTTACTCTTGGATAATGGGGAGGAAAAAAAAACAAGGTGATATCGGTATTGGAGCAAAAATCTGAATCCCCTCGGCGGTGAGGCGATGATACAGAGGCCTATCACCAGCGAAGTAAATATGATCAGTTGGGTCAACCATTTCTGAGAACTGAGTCGATTCAGGGAGCCAATATGCTTGGAATCTCTCTAAAATGACACCCCCTTGCAATAGCCATCAGGGGTTCCATAAACACTCAGAGGGGAGCAGATTGCTCCATTTTATGAACCTAAAGCGGCTCTAAATGAGAGCAGGCCTAAAGCCTACCCCCGTGCGGGAGGCGGTGTGAGCGGCGAGGGTGGGCAGAGGCTTCCCAGGAACGGGTGGCCGATCAATTTACAGATAAATAACGAGTGCTGTGAAAAGGGGCTACGGCCCGTCCGTGGTGAAAGCCACGAGCACTGGGGGACACATGCAGCCCCCCCCCCACCCGGGGGAGGAGACATATTTAGGAGAAGGAGAAGGGGGCATCAGAAATACGCTCTGTTGGGGTTTGTTGTGAGAGCTCAGGGTGGTGACAGCCCAGACATGGATTTGCACTGTCAGTGGAGGATCAGGAGACAATAACTGTATATGGGGTGTCAGTCCATTGGGCTGCGGCTGTAAAGCCAGGCTAGCCATCAACATGGCGCGGCGAGATAAGCCAAAGGCTGTCACATCCTGTTGATGACTGTATTGTTCTGGGACACAAAGGGGATTTTTATTTTATTTTTTTATTTTTTGAACCACCGGTGTGTTCTATCTGCACTTGAGCAGCGTGTGAACGCATCAGATTCACATCAACCGATGCATGCCTCATATCTGTTCTGCAAAAGTGGATGCTATTGTAATGATAAGTCAAAATAGTTAATAATATTCTACAATTAACCTGCTCACCCACCTCAATATTAACGATTTGTATTTTTCAGAAGGATTAACCGTGTTTTTAAAAACTGGACAATCACAATAACCACATTTCTATTTCTATTTTAATGCAAATGCTAACCCTATGTGTGAAATTTGAATCCAAAATCCATTTTCTGTTCATGGCATAGCATGTTTATTTTTTACATAATTTTTCGTTTCCCTATTCACATGCTATCCCCGTGTGTGATGGAGAAGCCATCACATTAGCTGGTTATGGTTTAAAGTAAAACTACAACCCAACACTTGCACGTCGTTAAGCTGTGTTCTGTCGTTTTGTGTAGGATCTCACATTGCTGTAGACACTGCTGCGTCACACAGAGACCTTGCTGCATTAGTTAAAACAGGATTTAATTGATTGGAGAGTATATCTTGCTATCGCCCCAACCATAAGTATCAGATGTTATCAGAAGTTCCCTTACGACAACAACCTGGGGTTTCTGTCTCAGAATCACGACACATATTATTTTTGCAACGTTCCTACGGCGAGAGAGATAAGTCATTTAATATGAGGACACAAATGTTTTTGCTGGGCCAGCAGCCTCATAAATCCAGAATGCACTTTGGCTAAGGAATGGCCTTGTTTGAAAAAGGAACGTCTCCGTTAAACTCGCCAGGAAAGTTGGCTGGTCGTGTCTCCGTCGACCCGGCGGGTTTGGTCTGTTCTTGCGGCAGGGGACTGAAATACGGCCTGATGCATCTATGTTTTTCTCAGTCACCGGGTGCATCTCTCGTAGCCGATCGCGCGCTCTTTGCGCGGTGATACCATTGATGGGGGGGGGGGGGTTATCTGTGACTGTGTAGCTGCTGATTTATTACAGTTGAACTGAGCTGAACCGTCAGTCAGTCCAGGGTCTAGGCCGGGACTGTCAAACCCCTTTTCCGGGGACCAAACCAGCCACTTCAACCCAAGGGCGGTACACCTAAAAAAAGAGGCGAAGATGCCAGCGGCAGAGAACATTGAGAACTATGGAAGGACCACGGATGTCATAGACTTCATCTTCATTGCCAGCAGGTTCGGAAATAAAGCTTCACTATATGCCTTAAGGAGATCCAAACTGTCCGGATGGTGTTATGTGCCCGGTGAGGGGGAGGGGAAGGACTCACTGGATGACGTCCAGCATAATCACCAGGGGGAGGTCGACTCTCCGATCATGCCGGTAAAGGTGAATGGACAAGCGGTGAGTGCTCTGCTGGATTCAGGAAGATAAATGTTGCTCATTAAAAGACAACGTACCCACTGGATGTATTCACTATGGACATCAAACCACATTGCACTGTGTTCACAGAGACTGCAGCTCAAAATACCAAGACAACCAGAAGTATATACTCAACATGGTGGCAGTGGGGAATCTCCTGGTAGACATTGTTTTTGGTGCAGAGACTTCTGGTCCTGGGAGAGCCACTGAACTTTCCCTAAACCTACAGAAGTGAGAGTGGGCGAAACAGAAAACACAGTACCTTGGATACCAGTTCGGCCAAGGGGAAGTCAAGCGTCAGGCGGATGAGGTGGAATCTATCACGAACAGTCGCCTACCACATACAAGAAAGGAGGAACGGTCATTCCTGGGGCTCCTCGGGTGGTATCAACTTTCATTCTCCAGTTTGGTGCACCCCTACCTGCACCCCTGACTGACCCGATTGCCAAGATGGCCAGTAACCCAGTTCAATGGACGGAGACATGTGGGTACGCATTCCAGGCCCTCAAGGGACATTTGGGCTCATCCCTCGTACTCCCATCGGTGGCGTGCCAGCACAAGGTGACTCAGGGGAGGAACTTCCAGGACTGTATTTGTGTCGTAGTCTGCAGCCACGTAAAGCCCGCTACTCGACCATTCAGAAGAAGGGCCTTACCATTAAGTGGGCATTTTGGACAGCTTGAGGTATTATCTCCTTGGCAGGGAGCCCAACCTCCATACCTCCCACAGAGCTTTGACCTGGATCCGGACCATGAAAGACCAGAGCGCCAGAGTGACCCGGTAGTACCTTGACTCCGTCCATTCAAGTTCTGAGTGTGTTATCGCCCAGGCAAAGACAATGTCACAGTTGACTATGTGGATGCCTTACATCGGTGCCTCAGGAGAGGAGGGTGGTACCATGGTGGAGAAGCCATACCATAAACTAGTTATGGATAGGGTTGAATAAACACATACACATACATTCCCAAGTTTTGCTGTTACGCGATAGTAATGAGTGTACGCATTGTTTAACCATAGGTTATTGTTAGCCTATGGTTAGCCACATTGCTATGGTTAACTGGATTAATCAGTTATGTTCATCATCAAAACAAATAATAGCGATTAATATCAACAATTATCTATTATCACACAATTTGACAATACAAATTTTACCTTTTGGCAGCTAACAGTAAAATATATCAACATATCAATAGCTTATTGTTGCGGTGTTTTCAATCTCTCTCACTCTGTTTCTCCTTGTTGCAGTTCCAGGTTTGGGGGTCCTAAACAGATTGTCAGAAATGGAGCTGGCTTAAAGGAAAACGCGTGACCTGCACACCGTCGCCTGCACTACCTGTAGTCGTTGGTTCTATTGACGGAAGTAACAGGGGATTACTGCGCCGACGTCGAAGTGCTCCCAGGTGTTATTCCGCCATACATTATAGTTATCCTTTTTATCCGCTTAGAAAATTGGCATGTTTCATTTTGTGTAACCATACTTTGGTCGAGTAACTGCTCACGTAACCGTATTTAAATAGGGAAAACGTGGAAGTGCTTGGTCGCTTCTAATTTCACCCCCGTTTGGATCCTAAGGAATATAATGGGCCAAGCTACATGCTACCAAAGTAGCGCTGCGCGCCAGAGCGATTGAGTGCACGCACGAAGGCAAGAGAGGTCTTTATCAACTGGTCTAAGATCATGAAGGAACATAGTTCAGTAGGGAAAAACGGTGGCGTTTTCCTTTAAGCGTGCCTGTCTTTTCCATGCATCCTGTAGGGCGATACCATTGATAGGGGCGGGGGGTACTGTTCTGTGATTGTGTAAATGCTCATTTATTATGATTGAACTTGATTGAATCATTCAATGTGTTGTAGTATTTTGATCAATTTGTTCACGTGTATCATGTGTATTATTTCCTGAAAAATCTGTTTCGTAAATTGATTTTGGAGAGTGGTTGGTATAGTCAGATGGCAGGCTAAAGGTAGATAATCTGCTCTCATTGAGGTTGAATGGGAGTTTGTTGACAGGGAGTTGTAGTGGTTAGAACTTTGGGAGCTCTTACAAAAAGTCCATCTTTGTGGAAAGTCAATCTTGTGATTTGTAAATATTAAAAAAATGTGTCACTTTCACGTACCTCCAGGAATTCTACAAAAATCTTTGTATACAGTGCTGTGTCCACCTAATAAACACCCTTGCACTGAAGTGCTTATCGTGACTGTGCCATCATTTTTAAAGAGTGAAACCCACACTTTATGACACCGTGCCAAAGTCTTTTTGGGTAGGTGACTGCCCACACACACATCTCCTCAGCTCAAAAAGAGAGAGCTCTCTCCGCACTATGCTCTCATGATGAGCAGCGGCCTCCCACACGGTTGTTATGTAAAATAACAGTTACAGGACTCCATATTGCTTTACTCATCCCAGAAGTGAGCATGTCAGAAGTTGCCCTCTGATACAGCGCTGTTATTTTGGGGAACAGTGGCAGGGTTGATCTGCCCTGAACTGTACGTTTTGCTTGGCTGAGGGGGCTGTGCGTACTGTATCAGTAAACAGATTTGAAGTTACTGTGTCCTTGTCCAAGTGTACGTTTTTTTTACTACATAAATGAGACAAGGTCATTTTGACTTATTGTTTGCCAACCATATCAGTGTAAAGGCTTTGCCCAAACAACAAGCCCTTGATATCTAAGCGTATGACTGCAAGTGACAGTTTGACTGCAAGTTAACCGCCAAATTAACTCTTGTAAACATTGACATGTGGAGAGTTATGCTACGTTACAACATAAAGGTTTGCCAGATATACAGCTCTTAGCAATGCCAGTTTGCCTTTGTTTGTTTTGTTTTTCAAAAACAGTATATCTGTTCTGTATTGTTACAAAACATATTTTTGAAAAGTAATACACCTCCATGTTTATTTTGAAAAGAGCTCTATAATATAGAGTTTCCAGGGGGTAGTTTTTGCTTTGGTCAGCAAAGGTAGTGCCCAGGATGACCCTTGACTGAATTATCAGGCACTTAATGTGTCTAATTTATGCTTGATGAGCTGGTGACTACTGCAAAACCTCAGTCCTAAAATACAAACAAGGTACAATCAATACATATCACTACATTCCCTTACTTCCAACCTGGGATCAAAACAGTATTGTGTCATATTATTCCAAGCAAAGTTGGGATAGTGGTGTTAGGGGGGAGATGATGGACCACCAACATGTATTAAACATGCATTGGGTTTTGTGCCATACGTTTTTGCTTACACACAGTTTTGTTTCATCAAATTGAAGAAATGCATAATAAAGCAAACTATAAGGATTGTCTACGAAGTGATTGGACAGGAAAGATGTCATTCCATATGTTTTACTCTTCCCCTCCGCCCTCCACCGGCCAGCTGCTGCAGACGCTCTGCCTGCCCTTCGCTATGCTCTAATGCTGCCGATTCAGACTGTAAAGAGAGAAAATATAAAGCCTCCCACTACTCATCAACTTGTAACACGGGCAAACAGTAAAGGTAAGCAGATCTTGTTGGTGTAACGAGGACCGTAAATCAAACCTTGGTGCCAATATTCTGTGATCGTGAACATTAAATGCGCTTATGGCTGTTAGCCTAGCTTACGTTCATACATTAGCACACATGCTAACCAAAGGAGCTAATAGCATGTACCCAATAGCATTCATGCATGGCAAAGTTTGCTTGTTTGTAAAGCACGAAACGGCTACTCAAGGTGTATTGTATAGAAGCATTGCTACCCCGACGTCATCCTCCATCCAATTTAATACACCTGACCAACTAGCATGTTCCGACAACAGCAACATCACGTAGAAAAGTGCTGAGTGCTGACATCTGATAAGTTTGGATGTTTTCTGCTCACAAGACTACTGACTGGCCGCCTTCACAAACCCCAATTTGTCGTGCCGATGGTGATGTCGCTGACGGGTAATATTGCGGTACAAGAACAGTGTTCCGCCGAGCATTGAGTGCAGTGTGTGACACGTTGTTGACACCACACTTATGCGGTTTGTGTGGTTTTGGTTGTGTGAGGCCTTGTGCTACATGGGCTAATCATGCCCTGCTAGCTAACCGGAATGCTAACTACAAGTCAAATGAAAACAAAGCTGCTGTCAAATTGACACGCTTGTTCAAAATGTGTTCCGTGCTTGTGGTGTTCATTATGTTCCTTCATTATCGTCAAACTAAAGGAAACGTGTGTGCCCTGAGAGTTTTACGTAGGAGCGTTGTGTGGCCTCCTACACCTTGCTAGCCGAGATGGTACAGTATGTAGCACGCTAGCTGGGAGAGCTAAACGTATGTCCTACCATGTGAGGCCTGCTGCGCTTTTAAATGGGGTTCACACTATTTCAGGCGGCGTTACATCATGTTTTGAGGGGTGCGAAATAATACTTGAATGTTATAGAATTCGTGATGTTGTTTCTCCAATACGAGGCTTGTCTGCTCACATTTCGATTTGAGATTAAAACTTCGCCGTTCCTACTATTAATACATTTGCATGACATGCAACACTACCGTTATTAGTTTAATAATTAGGATGCTTAATGTGTCCTATTGTTACCATCAAGCTGTATATCACTTTATTGTAACTATATGTTTATAATAAAAGTGCGTTTCTAGTAATGCACTGACATGTTTATCTACTTTGCCTAAATGGGGCAAGTGTCCCCTACAACTACTTGAAGGCCATTATCAGGCCTGACGAAATTCTAGTGAAAACACTGTTGACTTCACAGAAATAGCGTGTATTATTGAGGCTATAGGTCTCATATTTAACCACAACTATTTTAATGATCAGTTTTTGTTTTTTTTATATCAATATTTTTATCTGCTGTAGTTGTTAGTTATATATACCTATTCATTTCCCAAACAATTCCCAAACACGTAGCGGTAACATATGTGTCAGTGTTTGTGCATGAGAAAGGTTAACTTGGATGTCATATCAATCAAATAGAAGCATGGTATTACTTATTTGAATTTAGACACGTTAGAAGTAGCATACAGTGTGTATTATAGACCTCTGGCTAAACCATGCTGTGGTTCTGTATGCATCAGATGAGCTACTAAAGCCTGTATAATGCAATGAATTTACCTCAGCCTAGACTAGAAGAATAGAATCAATTCAGCCTTTCCACTTTTTTAGAGTACCCTGATGCGCCGTTACTACTGCCTATCCAAATTTTCAGTTTGCTAATATTAAAGCTACTTTCTAAATATGTTCCCCACCACTAGCAATTCCACTGTTTACAACTAACCTGCTCCAAGTCTGATTTCGAGTGAACTATGGGAGGATTTGTTATGGGTGTGAAACATAATCCAACCCAACCACAGAATGCCCCCCCCCCCATCCCAAAATACAGCGCATTCTGGGTCGAGGGAGGTGATTCCTATGACAAAATGACAGTCAAGCCAGGAGTACCCATGGCCATCTACACAGTGAGCATGCACTCATTGATGCCCTATCATAGTCTCAGTAAGATCGCAATGCATTGTGTGAAGCAACACAAAAGTGGTCTCACTACGTGCTAATACGTTTGTTTCCTCAACTGTTCTTATTCGGTGGACACACCTAAGCACGATGAAAGCCAGGATTGCAATATGTTGTTATTGCTGCATTATTGACCGTGACCGGAAAGCAATATGTTGGGTTTTTCCCCAGAACATATCTGTCCAGTAGATGAATCACTTGTTCAACTGTGTGACATTTGTTTATGGAGTTTGGACCGTAAAAACCCAACAAAGTGGCAAATTCATTCCAGAATTAGAGCTTTTTACCTTAGTGTCTATAGCTTGTCTGGTCAGGATTTAACTTTCTAAGTAACTGGTTTGACCTTCATGACGTAGAGGATGGTTAGAAGCTCAGAGACTATCCTATTGCTTCATGGGGTCAGGTGTCACTCGCTAATCTATAAGGTCAACACCCTTGCTGGTAGGCATTTAAGCCAATTTGCAAAGCACTCCATAAGGTTGTTAATATGAGCCTATTCTTTTTCTTTCTTTATTTATTTTTTTACCTTTGCTGGTTCAAGGTGAATCGTAATACAGTGGCCCGCAGCTTACACAGCTTGCATTATGGCTTAGAGAAGACCTGATGGAGTCCATATTGAACTGCAGTGATGTTTAGGGTTATAGCAAATGAAATGAAAATTATTCTGAAACGTAGTGCGCATTAGAGGTGGGCAATATCTTGGATCCTAAACTAGGGCTGCAATTTACGATTATTTTTTATAGATT
>OMKI01013947.1:5967-16357 GCA_900302315.1 Phycis blennoides | reverse complement strand
TGAGGAGTAGGAGGGGGTGGATCAGCTCTGCTGTATTGTTCAGCATGTCCGTCACAGTATCCAGCCCCAAGTCATGATCATGACTGAGCACAGAGACACCAGAAGGTCCCCTTAATACAATGTTGTCACACACACACACACACGCACAAACGCACACACACACACACACACACACACACGCACACACACGATTCCAACATCAGGTTTCTCTGAAAGTGTGTGGTTAAGGATGGAGTCTGGTTTGTGTTGCAATGAGTCTGCAGATTTTAGTGATACTGATTTTTAATCTTGTCTCTTCCGCAGGTTTTTGTCTGCAGTAATTTCCTCTGGAGTTAAGAAGATTTATTTTATACTCGCCACAATCCTGGTCTAGCACCTTGTAACCTCTTTCTCTCTCTCTCTCTCCCTCCCTATGTCTCTCTCTCTCTCTCTCTCTCTCTCTCTCTCTCTCTCTCACTCTCTCTCTCTCTCTCTCTTTCTCTCTCTCTCTCTCTCTCTCTCTCTCCCTCTCTCTCTCTCTCTCTCTCTCTCCTCTCTCCTCTCTCTCTCTTTCTCTCTTTCTCTGTTTCTCTCTGTCTCTCTGTCTCTCTCTCTCTCCCTCTCTCCCTCTCTATCTCTCTCTCCCTCTCTCCATCTCTCCCTCTCTCTCCCTCTCCATCTCTCTCTCCCTCTCCATCCCCCTCTCCATCTCTCTATCTCTCTCTCCCTCTCCATCCCTCTCTCTCTCTCTCTCTCTCTCTCTCTCTCTCTCTCTCTCTCTCTCTCTCTCTCTCTCTCTCTCTCTCTCTCTCTCTCTCTCTCCCTCCCTATGTCTCTCTCTCTCTCTCTCTTCCTCTCTCTCTCTCTCTCCCTCTCTCTCCCGCTCTCTCTCTCTCTTTGCTTTCTCCTTCTGCCTCTACCCCTCTCATTGTTTCTATGCCTCTCTCTATCTCATTCTCTCTCGCACTCTCTCTCTGTCTATCTGATTCAATCTCTCTGCCCCTATCTCTCTTTTTGTTATTCTCACTCTTTCTCTCTGTCGCTCTCTCTCTGAAGGCATCTTTTTATGGATCTTACATTCCTAAAGTGGTGGAAACAGAAGCCCTTGTTTAGAGCCCTACCCCCTTTTTTCATCTTCCTAGTTTTGGAGCACAGCAGGTCAAAGGTCGAGACCCCTTCCAGCTTCAGAGACGTGTCAGGTCATGCAAGCCACATAGCATTCCCTGTATAGACCCCCAAGCCCCCTCACCCCTCCACCCACGTACACCCCCCCCCACACGTAACCCTCCGCCCCATTCCCCCTCATCCACCCACGACCCTCACCAGCTCCACCACCAAGACCACTGACTCTCTCTTGTTACTGACTACTTACACAAAAGGTGTTAGAGTGTACTTGTTCCAGTGTGTGCATGCGTGTGTGCGTGTGTGTGTGTGTGTGTGTGTGTGTGTGTGTGTGCGTGCGTGCGTGCGTGCGTGCGTGTGTGTGTGTGTGT
Source organism: Phycis blennoides (assembly GCA_900302315.1). Classification (NCBI taxonomy): domain Eukaryota; kingdom Metazoa; phylum Chordata; class Actinopteri; order Gadiformes; family Phycidae; genus Phycis; species Phycis blennoides. The sequence goes on along the minus strand of OMKI01013947.1, from coordinate 14,885 downwards.
GTGCGTGTGCGTGTTTGTGCGTGCGTGCGTGCGTGTGCGTGTGTGTGTGTGTGTGTGTGTGTGTGTGTGTGTGCGTGCGTGCGTGCGTGCGTGTGCGTGTGTGTGTGTGTGTGCGTGTGCGTGTTTGTGCGTGCGTGCGTGCGTGTGCGTGTGTGTGTGTGTGTGTGTGCGCGCTTGTGTCAGAGATAGCGGATGTCAGCAGACACTTGAGAGCATGTTTCAAGGTGATTGTTGCTCCGTGTCACTCTCAGAATACACACATCAAGAGATGTGTGTAGAGCCCTCCACATTAAGAGCCTCATCATCCAGACATCAGACCGGAGGTATCCCTCCACATTAAAAGCCTATTTTCTTTCTCCCTTTCTTCATACCAATACTCCTTGATTATCAATACATAACATAACGTTTGTTATTAAGTTCAAGCTCAAAGTTAAATAGTAAATTAGAAATAAGACCTCAGCAAAGACAAATAAGATACAGAACATATTTTAACAAAATACCTGATTTGTTCCGGTTGTAAATAACATAAATGATATACATGTATTTAGTTTCTAATTGAAATGTTAGCCAGGCTGAGTGATGGACGGAGACGCCTCCCGTCTCCCAGAGAGAGTCATGGCCGCCAGGGCGCCGGGACGCTCCGCAGGCAAACGGATTCACGAGGAAAAGCAAAAGCAAAACACAAAAATTAGGAAAGGAAAACACAAAAACACATAAATCAGAGGGCGGCTGTCGGGAAAGCGTGTCACCACCAGTTCCTCCTCGCCGGGGAGGGGGCCGGGGGGGTGAGGGTGAGGGGGGTGAGGGTGAGGGTGAGGGGGTTGCAGAGAAACATCCATTTTCAGAGCAGCATCTTGGAGCCGAGTTTGACGGGTCACAAGACCGTCCGCAGCCGTCGGCCCTGTCCCCCCCCCCCCCCCCCCCCCCCCCCCCCCCCCCCCCCCCCCCCCCCCCCGTCTCCCCCCCCGTCTCCCCCCGTATCCCCTCCTTCTCCCTGAGTCAGCGAAAAAACCAGTGGCGCATTTCCCAAGACCTCAGAGGAGGAGAGGACAGGAAAGAAGGGAAAACACAGCACACACAGAATGAGAAATGGCTTTGAGATGGACAAACAACGACGAAATGAATCGGTCGCAAAAAAAAATCAGTGTGACCCTTTCCCGCAGATAAACAAATAAGAAAATTAATTATGGGGACATCTTGGAGGGGGTGGGCCGGGTGAGGGGCCACCCTCAGGGGCCAGCAGGAACAGATAAATCTGGCCTAAGGACGCCAAGGCCTCCCTCGCTTAACCTTTTAATCAACCCCAATCGGCCAGAGGAAACCGTGGTGAGACACTGGAGACTGTTTCAAAACCCTGGTGAATCACTGGAGACTGTTTCAAAACCCTGGTGAATCACTGGAGACTGTTTCAAAACCCTGGTGAATCACTGGAGACTGTTTCAAACCCTGGTGAAACACTGGAGACTGTTTCAAACCCGGGTGAAACACTGGAGACTGTTTCAAAACCCTGGTGAAACACTGGAGACTGTTTCAAACCCGGGTGAAACACTGGAGACTGTTTCAAACCCTGGTGAAATACTGGAGACTGTTTCAAACCCTGGTGAATCACTGGAGACTGTTTCAAACCCTGGTGAAACACTGGAGACTGTTTCAACCGCTGGTGAAACAGAACACTCGATTCTGCTTCAAACCCCTGGTGAAACACTTTAGACTGCTTTAAACCTTGGTAAAACAATGGACACTGTTTCGGCCCCTGTTGAAACATGTGAGACCGTTTCAGTTACACCCTATCAAGGCATCACCTCAACCAAATGGACCATCCATTGAGCAGGAAGGAATATGTGTGTTTTGAATGCATATCTAATTTCACCCTAAGTGTACTAATTAATAATCCATGGTAATTCCAGTACAAATGTTTCTGAGGCTGAGGTGGACGTCTCCTCCACGAGAACATTGGTCTTCATCTCTATTTCAGGGGCACAGACCCCCCAGACTCCCCAATACCTTTCACAGCGGGCTCATATTTAGCAACATGCCACTCGGAGCACTGCATTGTGGGTCACCTCAGTCGTCAGCCTCTTCATAAAATAGGAGGAGTGGGGGCCTCTGGGGTTGTGTTTACGCCCCCTGTCCCCCACCCTGACACCCTTGGGTGCCAAAGGTCCCCCTGCGCCAGTTGCTCCCTTTGTCAATCACTGACCAGTAAACCACTATATACCTTATAACCAGTCATCCTGTTGCTTTTTACCCTCTTCGTGTCTCAGACGGGTGGGGTCAAGAGGGGTGGGATTGATTGGTAGTTGTGTTGGGGGGCAGAGGATGGTTTGAATGGGTGACTGTGATTGGCTGAACTCTGGGTAACTCGCCGCATTGTCCTGAGAGGGCAGACTCCACCCAGCTGGCGGTGGCGAGGGTTAAAACAAGTCATAAATATGCGTGGAGTGGCAGAGTTATCATTTGGATTGTTCTTCCTACGGTGCTGTCGTAGATAACATTATTCTATAAGATTTTATTTGACATTTGTTAAGGCGAGATTTGTTTAAAGGAATTTAAAGCTGAACAAAGACGATGGATATAAAAACAATTGCTACTTCACATAATTACAGAACATGATTGGAAATTAGGAACATTTTTGGGCAAGATCGTTGATTTACAGTATTTGCTTTTGAAGGTCGTACCTCTGCGAAGTGCATGTTCTTATCTTCTTCTCTCCTTCCCGTAGACTCTTTTCTATGTAATCCATATTTGAAATAGAGTAATTTCTCTGCATCTAAATACACACCAATGAAGCATATAAAACTAATATTCTAAAACCAAACTAGTCTTATTTACACATAAACTTACACAAATAAACAAACAAATGACTAAACCAACAGACAGTAATATGACTAAAAGTAGTAATAATAGTAGTTATTGTCATAATAATAACTCAAATACCCCCCCCCACACACACACACACACACACACACACACACACACACACACACACACACACACACACACACACACACACACACACACAGTATTGTGTCACACCAGATCTCCAGTGTTACCGTTGAAGAGCCAGCAGCACCAAACCATTCCTAGTAATCCAGTGCGTAATGCTCTCTGGTCTCTCTTGTTCCTGTACTATAGCTGCTTAATAGTCACACACAGCAGCAACAGCTGTGGACAGGGGTGAGCCCTATCTGGAGGATTAATGACCCTCAGCATCACATATGTTACTAACCCCGAGTTGATGCTCATTTAATGAGCTTTGCCCAATGAAACTTTATGAATTTTTCCCAACCTCCACCGTAGAGACCCCCTCCCTGTCTAGAGTTACACTCTAATTATTAAGCCCTAAACTCCGAAGTGCCCTGGTCACCAGCTCGCGGAATGCCTTAATGGCAAGTGGTGGGGCTAATTGGGAAGCAGGTTAGGTTACATGTGTCAGCAATTAAGCCCAGCGCTAGGCCAACTTTATCGCCCCGGGCCGACCCAGCACCACTGGTCCCCTCAGAGCTCTGGTGCTGGGCTCTTCCCTGCCTTCACGTGTCTGGGTTTGATGGGAAATGACCCCTGCTGCAGTCCTCACACTTTGGCTCTGTGTCCGGGCCGGGTCTTGTAGCGAATGAAATGAAAAGAAACAGGCCGTTTGTGGAACTGTTTTTTCCCCGCCATACGTCTATGCTGTGTTTTGTAAAACAAGCATATTCATCGTTGTTACGAATATCAGATGTTGTTGTTTTTTTTCAGAAACTTAAAGCAGCCTTCGGTCAATTTAACGCGAAATTAGAAAGAAAGAAAGAAAGAAAGAAAGAAAGAAAGAAAGAAAGAAAGAAAGAAAGAAAGAAAGAAAGAAAGAAAGAAAGAAAGAAAGAAAGAGAGAAAGAAAGAAATAAAGAATTAAAGACAGAAAGAAACATTTAGAAAGATGTATTCCTTTGGCTGGAATTACCTTGGACCTGCCCCCACCTCAGGCTAAATCCACACATACATCCTATGATTATGTCCATTCCGCAGGCCTGGTATTTTGTCTATTGATCTTGTCTTGTTCAAAAGAAACAAAGTGAAAATTAAATTAATTATCAACGTTGGTTCAATTGTGGTGTGGTGACCTAGAGATCTACTTTATGATTTACCAGAAAGTGTAGCAATAGTTACCTGTAATATTCAACCGTCGACAACAGTTGTGTGTGATCTATAGATCTCCTTTATGCGGTCAAACCAGAGAGTAGGTATACACACCATAATATCACTGCATTATAGGCTGCTGCACAGTTGTTGTTGTTGTTGTGACTAGTGAAGTCGAGCCGCACACAGGTGTTGCCGTCACTTTTGTTCAAAGTCATCTTTATTGTGCAAGAGTCTCCAATGTTTCAACAAGGTAGCAAAACAATGCGGCGCTTTATGTAGGCCTACACTCGAGCCTTGTGGGGGTGACCTACACATGACATATCAATACCTATCTGGGAAATTAACCAAAACCCCCGCTGTGCTGGGCGTGAAACGCGCCGCTAGAAAACAACACCGTCACTGTTAATTACCGCAGTATAGCCTTTTGTGCGCCAGCGTCCAGCTGGCAAAGCCGTGCGCAACAAACCGGCAAAATAAACACTTTCTCACCTGGTAAATCATTTAAGAGTCTTAAATGTTGGCGCAAAGTTTGACACCTTTTTATTTTGCACAGCGTTGAAACACGATGGGTTTATCGACCCTAATGTACACTTATCGATCGCTTTTGTATGTTTATTGTTTACTTAAAAATAAGTTTATAGTCATGAGGTTTCAGAGGAATAGGCCGACTTATCCTTCTTAAATACATTCCCTGGCTACTTCTGATTTATTTAAAAGACACATGCGTATATTCAAACATGACAAACTACTTTTTCATATATCATCTTCAGTTTGAATAACCTTTCTTTCGTTGTTGTTTTTCATTTTCTCATAGCCCGTTCCATAAATTATACGTGTGTAGTGCGCACTAAAAAGTTGGAGGGTCAATTCAGAGATCGGATGCTGATAGGCTACACTGCGCGACCCTTTCCTCTGTCACTCAAACACAACCAAGTTGACCGGGATCCAATCACAAAGCCCCCTTTAGGGGCTCTTATCCTCTGGCCAATTGCATCGTGCTGACTTCTCTCCATGGGCGGGGGGTGATTGCCCTTATTTGGAATTTAGGACCATTTATGGAAGGCGGCTTGGTGCTCCACTATGAGACAGCCTGTTTAGTGTCACTTTCACCAAAATCTAGCGATGATTCTTATAGATGGGACGGACAACTGAAGGGTGAAGTAGGCTACACTTGACTGGCGAAGCCTCCTGAGCGTAAACACGCTGTCTGTATCAGAGCGCACACAACCGACGTTTCTGTGGGAAACTACGCGGCGCGCAAGGACAGGATAAGAGAGGACTATTCTTCGGGGGGACTTGACGTTGCAATTTTACGGAGATTCTGGCAACACTTAGAACAGTACATTAAGAGGCGCTGAGAGCTACATGGGGTTTAATTTGAAGTATTCATCAATATTTTCACTCCGGTGACACTACTCTTGATTCGAGGCACGGTTGAACGCGGCAGTAGACCGAACGAATATCCGTCGGAATTCACGTATTCCACAAGAAAACGCGTTTTCGCTTTTTGTATTTTTGGACTCGTAGTCATTTGTAAGCGTGGTCCTTCCGTAACCGTGCCGGGATCATCTCGCTGAGTGTCCCCCAGAGAAGGAGAACGTGTTTATGGATTCATGGACAGGGAGCAACACGAGGAGCTGTACGCCGTGCGCTCATGAATCGATCATGTTGATACCCTGCTGCAATTGTAAACTTTGAGCCAAGTTTACAGAAAAACAAAACAAATCAACCACTTACAGACATATTTGTTTCAAAACGATCTCTTAGCTTGTCTCTAGAGGAAGTGGGAAAGCCCTGTTCGCTGTGTTTTGTTTTCCCAAGACGTCAGCACGGATCTCTATCTCCTCCCCGCGCGGTGGAGTTGGACTCTCTCGGTGTTTTAATAACCAAAGTGTTAAGGATAGCATGGCAATGGTAGTAAACCAGTGGCAAGAGAACATCTCGGCCGACCCTGGGTCCCAGCTCCAGATCTGCGGGCAGGAGCCGGGAGGGACCCCCGGGACGCCCAACGGATCCACCCCGGGGAACGATGGACTTTCCGGGGACAAGATCCCCAACGTGGACTGCATGGTTTGTGGGGACAAGTCCAGCGGGAAGCATTACGGCCAGTTCACCTGCGAGGGCTGCAAGAGCTTCTTCAAGCGCTCGGTGAGACGGAACCTGAGTTACACCTGCCGGGGGAACCGCGACTGTCCCATCGACCAGCACCACCGCAACCAGTGCCAGTACTGCCGGCTGAAGAAGTGCCTCAAGGTCGGGATGCGAAGAGAAGGTGAGAGAGGTGCTTTGGACACGTTGGTTTTATCTTGGGGTTTTACTTTTTGCGAGGGACAATTCCCTCACAGAATCGCGAAACATTTGACATTTGGGTAAAACAAAAACAAAAATAAAAATAGAAATTAAAGTTAAATGGGCCTACGCATGTCTATGTAGTTGTAGACTAATTGGCTGAACAAAATGTGTTCGTAACTTATATTTGTGTTGCTTTATCAGACCTCATTTTGGGCAAAGTGTTTTTTAAACAATGTCGTGTAATAATGACTTTCAAACTCCTCCATACCATTGTCTCATGGTTTATGTCCTGTTATCCCACCGAAACACTAATGTCCTTTCCGACACAGGTCTAGGAAATTAGTTGACATCTCTACATAAATTGTATTCTATACATTAATTACATCAATGTTACTACATTCAACTGAACAAGTCATAGCATATTAAGCAATAAGTAATTTAAACTATTTTGCACCCTCTATTAAGTATTAATTCAGTTGCTGATTGGCGCTGCATGTTTTGTGTGTGTGTTTTTACACAACGTTGTTCAGAGATTTAAATGTCCAAAGCCAAAGTACCACAACATGATCTAGGCCTACATTTGCTCATGGGAATTTAGAAAACAAGACAACTTTAAAGTAGACTACCTCCACTAAGCGATAAACAACGATAACGCAGGCCTTTAGATGACCCGTCCGCTCTCTCGTTGTGTTAAACCACAGAAACAGTGTCCAGGCCAGGTTAGTATAGGTTGATACCAGTGCACCTCCTCCAGTGTGTGTAGTATATACAGCATGCCGTGTTGTGTCGGCTACCCGGGGGCGAGAGATCAGGTCGTGTCCCGCTCTCGCTGCTCGGACCCGACGCACCGCCGACTGTCCTTTCATCCCCTCGAATGACTCAATCAGTGGCTAGACGGCTAGAAAATAATATTCGTCACGTTATATAAATTCGTTCATAACATCAGCTGCACGGACCATCCACGTGTAAATTATAGGCCGTGAAAGCCCCTATAAATAAAGTTGTTGTGGTGCGCAAAACGTTTAAATAACGCGCACACATGTGGCGAGGCGGTGCATTTAAGGTCAAAGATGCGCTAAACACGCGTCTTGCGTCGTATTTTAAGCCCTCCAGCTTGTGTTTAATAATGCGAAGGATTTAATAGATAGATGTAATAGATGTATCATATGTAGGCCAAATTATAGGTAACATGCATCTTTGATTTCATAATAGAGACAGAGAGAGAGAGAAAGAGACCAAAACAACTGTCCAAAACAACGTGGTTACAACCATTCATGTAGGCTGATGAAAACATATTTTTCAATATAATATCAAATGTCACCGACAGGTCACTCGCAAGAAGCGTTTTATTTGCATCATGAAACTAAGTTGAAATGAAAGTTTGCCGGCCTAACTGGATATTCCACGGAGCCCTGAGGCCTTAATGCCGATTTGACCAAAACAAGGGAACGTGTTGTCAGAAATGTCGCCCACCTGTTGTCAAGTTGACACAAAGCTTGTGTTACTTTTTGTCTTTTTTTTTTTTCAATCAAAGGTAAATATGTAATTTCTACGTTATTGATCACTTCAAAGAGTGAACATAAATGTTTCATCGGTGGCTTGTGATCGAGCGAAAGTTGCTAACATATATATATATATAGTGTTGCGGAAGAACAACGCTTTGCCCGCTGGCTTAGTGAGTTGCAGGCCTGTCTCAAGCGCCACCATTTATTAACTTTGACCGATTTTCCCCACAGATAGTCGACTAAGCTACACATTTATCAGACTGCATAAACACGGGAGGCCTACTTGTTGATACTAAGCCCTGTGGCTGAAAGATTCACAGCGACGTTGTATAGGCACTCTGTAAGAAGAAATACACATGTTAAAGTACAAGCTGCTACAGAAGCGTTTGTTTGTTAAATTGTACACATGCAAAAAAAAAAATCTAAATCAAGCCTGCCATGATATATGCCTGCAACATATATTAGGAATGGTTTAGTGTTCGGTTGTTATTCAAGTTTTATGTTTACAGTAGATGGATGTTTTATGAATTTGATATTTCACTGTAGGCCTATTAGGCTACTTCACTCGGTAGCCTACTTGGAAGTAGTAAAGCTGTGCATGAATGAACGTTTGAAAAGCTTCGGTAATAAGCTTTACAGAGGACTCTTAATTTGGTAGCCGTGACCTGCGCTTGTTTCGCTGTGTGTTTCATTAAGAGTGAAGTGGTGTTGGCGGTACATTAAGAGCCCTTTAGTGCCTGCTGGGATTTACATTTATTACATTTTGATAGGTCTCCCAAGGTCTACAAAAAAAAAAAAGAATGTGTGCATCCCATACAAGTTTACTCCAGCAGTGTTTTTACACACACACGCACACACACACACACACACACACACACACACACACACACACACACACACACACACACAGACACACACACGCACACCGTTTGGGTGTTGGAGCTATCTGGAAAATGACAGAGGAGTGTTTGGCCAGGAGCAACGTGGCACAGATTTCATCCC
>OMKI01013937.1:28320-39722 GCA_900302315.1 Phycis blennoides | reverse complement strand
ACATTATTTTGAAATTAATTATCTTGTAGCTCGTTAACAGTGTGACTTTTTGTAACTATTATTAATTTTTTTTGGGGGGGGGTATTTTATTACTTTATTTGATCACGTTGATTGTTAATAAGAATGTTCATGGGGAAAAACAACCGCACAGATTATCAGAATGCCGAACACCCACACACACACACACACACACACACACACACACACACACACACACACACACACATGTGCATACAGTTAGGGGGAGATGAGGAAGGAGCAATCTTCCAGGCAGGGGCAAAAAATATGTAGTTTCATGGACAATAAAGCAGCTTTTTATTATAGCGAAGCCCAAGATAGAGGAAAGAACCCGATTGGGTTTCGATGAGCCGGCTCACCGGGGCTGTGAGGTCCACGTGGAATGAACTGCTCCTAAGGGAACCTAAACGTGGTAGCATAAGATTGACTGTTAGGGTAACGGTCAGGGGAGGATATAGATTTCACCTACAGAAGAGCAGATTAGAATTCACTGCAAAATTACTTTTCCCATGAATCCTCTCTTGAGAAGCAGAAATTCAGACAGCGGTGGCGGTTCTCTTGATGGATAAAATGCAGTGACTCTCATTGACAGACCGCAAGCGATGAAACCCACATATAAGCCCAGAGGTTTCCACATCCAGTGGTCCATGCTGGAGATATTGGAGCGACACTGACTTAATTAAAGAAGGCACCTCTGATCATAACACTGCCATCAAGTAATTCTGGAAATTGTAAAAGTGATGTTGAAATATTGGGTGTGGGATCTGCACATTTCTCTAATACTCTCAGAGACACTGCAGTGGCAGCCTCTGCTTAATACCTTTTCTAGGATGGGAATGTTTTTGAGTCTGTGGGCTTGTTTAGAGTTTGTTGCCTGAATTTGCATTTCTATTTGTGAAGGACGTTTTACCAATTGGAACATTTGTGTCTGGTATTCGGGTAAACCCTTGGTAGAGCCTCGAGTCTTTCAGGGATATCTATTCTGCCTCACAGAGTGTATCACTGATGTAGCAAATGTTGCTTTAGGCCAGCTTATCTCCTCCATGTTTGGTCCAGGTCAAAATAACAGAACGTAGTAAAACATGATACCGGGATAACAGAGCGCAAACATTTGTTCAGTTGGAGGGAAAATACAAATTCCTCCAAACAGCAGCTTTGACAAACATCAACACCAAATTGTCATGTATCTCAAATTGCCACGCATCTAAAATTGTGATCTATCTGAAATAATTATATGCACATGAACCATGCAGAGTTTAATCTGTTATTGCAACATTTGTCAGACATCCAACACCTTTCTCCTCAAATAAGGTTAGGGTGTTTGACTCTCCCTGCCAAAAGGTTCTGGGTTTAAAGATTCCGTGATTCCTTATTTGTACTTTCTCCTTTATTGACCGTTCCATTCTCTTGTCCAGTTCTCTAAAGTTAGGGTCATGGGCAAATAAAGCAAGTTTAATTAATGCATTAATGCATACTGAAATCCGACCCAGTGGAAAACGTTTGGAGCAATTGCCATTATGATAAAGCAATTACAAATGCACAAGCTGACGGAGTTGTTTTCTCTGTTGCCTGTTGCTTCTGTTTTATCTGCATGTGACTATACTATCAATATTGAAGAACCCGCAAACATATGGCCATCATTTAACACAGCATTTATCTTTTAAAGCAGATGCATTGCAGAGCAATGAATCAAACCCTAGTGCATGTGACACTTTATTGTGGTGATTTATTTTAGCATGTTATTTTCCAGTTCTGCATGAGAGTTTCTGATCTTCTTCACTCTGTACGTAGCCTGTTTAATCGTCTGGGCGGGTGTAATTATAAGCAGAAGGTCTCTCTCCGTGGCTCTCTCTGTCTCTATTTGGATCAGCCAATGACAATGCACTCACAGAAGAGACTGCATTCATTTCACACTCTAACACACAACTCTCCCCCATAGAAAGGATTATTTGTCACATTGAGAAAGTGATTTTAAAAATAAGATAATTTACATATGAGCCTGGTAAAAACAATGAATAAATGGATGTGATTGAATTGAAAAAGATAATTCTCTAAAAGCAGTCATTTACTTTCAAGAATCAAATGTAAAGTTGTCTTATGCTACTACTACTACTACTACTACTACTACTACTACTACTACTCTTATTACTACCTTTACTATGATAATAACAGTAATAATAGTAGTAATGATAATAGTAGTAACAATAATACTAAATAGTATTCATAAGCATCCTCCTCATCATAATCAGAACTAATATATTCAAGATAACTCACAATCTTATCAGCGACACGGTATTGTATGATCACAATCGACAAAAGAATGATGTTTCAATGAGCATACATTTGAAAACGTTGTGCAGCTCAGTCTAATTCAATTTCTCCCAGCTAATCTCCATGTTGGGCCTATTTGGTCTATTACCGATCCCCTATTTTAGGGTGTTGAGTGAATAAGGCAGATTATCCACCTCTACTTATTTGGTACTTAAATAAACTTGTCCACCTACTGTGGTGACTACTGCAGTGCCGTGGATGATGCACGTGTGGCCAGGACTGCACTGAAAGCAACCCCAGTAAAGCCAGCAGAAACATAATGAACTGTGCCTATACTTAACATTGTGTTAAAATGGGAATGGGCAATGACTTACGAGTTCAACAACTGCCCGCTTTGGCCTTTTACATTTCAATAAAGGTTCAATGTGGTTAAGGATCTGGAAAGCCCATCTTTACATTTACTATCAAAATGTCAACCGATGCTCTGCCCACTGAACTGAAAGAATGCTATGGTTACAAACAGTCTTTATTGTGTCCCAGTTTGGCGGGGGGTAGCAAAGAGTTGAGCATAATATCTTTCATTTCATGTTTTTGTAGGTCACCACTGGTCATCCCCTTCCCCTTTTTGTTTTGCCTCTTTTCCATTTCACAGCTCAAGGGATTGAGTCGTGTCCTGGTGCTGCCGTGCTGGCTGGGTTTTATAGTACAGTACTGTAATTATGGTCATCAGTCACTCAGTGGCTTGATGGCATTTTAAGCACGTTTGTGAGTTCACAGTAATTATTAGTACAGATGTAGCGAGGGAGGGAGGGAGGGAGGGTTGTACTTTTGAGTGTATTTTGTTTTGCCTTTTTGAGTCTTTCAGTGCTGATCCATTGACCTTGCAGCAGTAAAGCGTTCCCTATGGTTGCACCGTAAACTGTATCAAATGGCTTTCTTGGGTACTCTCAGAAATACAAAGATCATCCTCAGACACAATCGAATGCGAATGCAATTGGATCGTGTTCGTCTCCTGTAACAAGGTCGTTTAGCTGTATGGGTAATGTTGGAACTAACTAACCATCATGCCGTTCAAATATGACTCGCCACCATTACACTCGGCCAGGATCCAATATATAAATATGTATATGAAAGAAAATATCTTTGCGGCCTGTCGTCTGCAGCTTTAGGAAATGAGGTGTTGCACAATTAAAGGTGCTCTTTGAATTGATGTCTGCATTCAATTTTAATCTGCAATTTGGAGGCCAAAATTAGACTGCACTCCATCCATTACCATTGACTTGTGCTGTGGGCCAAACCTGGAGCATACCTGACACAGCTACTCCAGGATAACCCCGCCCACAGCAACCTCTTTGTATCGGCCCATTGGTTTGCATTATGGCAACAAAAAACGACTCAAAGAAGGCTTATTGTTTATCCTCTTTGATAGCTTTATGTGGCTACATTTATTGATTGATTTCTGTATTTGGGATCTATTTCTGAATGAGATTTGGATCTAATTTTACCAATTAATCAAAGGTAAAGATACCTTTTTGTCCTATCCAATCCCATATATTTAGTTGTTGGTTAATCTAGTGCACAGTAGTTGTGTGTGTACTTGCATCATTGAACAGATCACATGGTGATAAACTGAAACTGCCATTTAAAACTATTAAACTCCAAATTATGCTTGGAGATAAGTGTATGATGCATGCAGTATAATATTAGCTTTTATATGCAGAAAATGCCCTCAATGTAAGTGCTGCATTGAGTAAAAATATAATTTTTTTATAAAAATTACCTTCCCCGCTTGCTTTCACTTACGATATCATATGCAATTAAAGCTCAGAGAAAACAACAAACTAAAACAGGATGTTCAAGGTTTGGACCTACAACTAGACACTCAGAGACAGGGTTGGGAGAATGAAAAAGAATGCAGGGGGAGAAGTTCCTGCTAGATGAGGAATCAAGCTACGCAGTTGGATCCAGCTAAATCAATTAGATGTCAATTAAGTACTTTGATGTATCGACATACATCAATGTCAAGCTTAGAACAATCAGCAAAGATAAACATTCATATTTTGAACAATGCAATAACTTTGATAGATAGGATCACTCTGAGTCACTGTTGACTTTCACAAAATGAATTACACACTCTGACTGACTTCAGAATTGTTCAAAATGTCTGTGTTACTTTGTATTTTCTTATGTTATTTGAGTTGTTGCCACAGGGTAAAATCAAACCTAGTGTAGTTCTTGTTCGACACAAGTCATTGTTTTAATTGCATGCATTGTATTTGCATTGCATTTGCATTGTATTTACATGATACATCTTGCTGCAAACATTTAATCTGGTCTTAAACAGTGTAAACAGATCATTGTGATGCTTGCCACTACAATATGTTTAAGACACAAGTATTTAATGTAACAGTCTTGCGTTCAAGTATGCTATTCATCCTAGAAATCAAAGAGAATTGGTCACAGACACTAGGATGCAGATAGTTATTGTTTAGTCTTCAGCCTCATAACACATCCACATAATGGGAGGCTCTCTATATTGCCCAGGGTGTGATTTATACATATGATGCTTTGAGTAGCCATACAAATGTCTGAGTCAGATGGAAAGACGTAATAGCCCTCACCCCCAAGAGACTGTTGCATATATAGTTTCCTTGCGGTCATGAGATCAACAGTGAAACATGAGTGTATAGAATTGCGAAGAGCAGGTCCGGTCGTGTACTCTGCTCCCCCGCCTTATAGGGTTGGCAGGGGGAAAAAATGAGAACAAACCCACCACTTATTGTTAAGCCATCTCCAACCCGGAGATTGCTACCATTCACAATGGCCTCCGATGCCGATGAAGTCTGGTGTCAACCGGGGTTGGGTTTAGTGGCGTCGTAGTTTGTAAAGTTGGCTTCAATTCAACCTGCATTTCATGTCCTATCTCACCGTCTTTGCTGTCAATCTCTCCTGTCAGTCTTCAATACAGGACAACATAAAAGGGCTTTGTGTTACGTGGCTGTCCGATGTTAACGAATCCTGAAACCCAGAAGCAGAGCCAAAGAGGGTTTTTTTTATTTATTTTTACCAAGCACCAGTTTTTTTTGCGATGCATTTGAAACGCCTGCCTCGTTAATGTTCCCGTTTCCGGGGCGATATATTTCCTCAAACACCGTGTCCTGATTGGTTGAAATACCTTGGATCTGGTTCTGGATTCCTGGATGGGGTTACTCAAAATGTGGCCAATCTAAAGCACATAATTATGTGTAGGCTAGAGCATTGTAAATGGTGCAGGCCACTCATCTGTCCTGAGAGACTAGTTATGTACGATGTGAATATTGGGCTGTTTTGTTTTTTTTGTCAGTTATAGATTCACAGAAAATAAAAGCTGTCTTTGGGCGCAGAGGCTATCCAAGATTTAGCACTTTATTAAAGGACCCATCATGCTTGACGGGAAATGAATGGTCCATTGGCGGAATCTCTCAGTCACGCGTGGCCTTATTAGCCATGCAGAGGGCTCGGCGGGAGAGCTGGACTGGAGAACATCGCTGTATGGTCTCTATCAAAGAAGCTGCTTCATCTCTCACCCTGTGTGTACCTCTCATGCTCCCCGCCTTCGTCGTGCAAAACATGAAAACCTGTTTAATGAAATGTGATCTGGAAGGTTTACAAAGCTGCGTCTTTGGTGCTTATAATGAACCACACGCCAACATTTTTGTATTTTATTTATACTTTGTATTATTTTGATGGTCTCATGGTCAATTGTAGTTCAACAGCCCGGGCTACACACTCTGTTATCTCATACATAAACCGTTCATGGTTCTGCCAGACGTTGCATACAGTCTACATTGCCCTGGGATGCAAGCGCATTGTAATTTCAGTCTTGTATCTCTCTATTCTACCATCATTTGTTATGTCCAGGCCAAGCGTCGTCTTAGATCGGCCTAGTGGATGGATCCAGTCTGCAGGCATGATGCCAAAGATGTGGAATCCCTGTTGGTGCCTTTTGAGAGGAGAGGAGTTAAAAATAAAACATAGTCCTAGTCTGTTCTGGTTGTTTCTGTTCCTCAAGCTTATAGCTGCCAATATCTGTGCGCAGACTAGAATCCCATAGGGTTCACAATGGAGTTCATGTTTTTATTGTATGCAATGTCTTGCGTTCTGGGAGTGGTATGTGAATAAATTTTAAATATGTATATACATGTATATTTTTTTTCAAGAGAAACCTCATTGATTTGAAAATCTGAAACAAACATACACAAAACAACATGCATGCTGGGTAAAACTTGCAACAAAAAGAAACAAAATAAACATATTCCACAATGAATCTAAATTTTCTTCTTGGAAGGCTCAGTTGAATTCCGAGAGAGTTTTAAATGAACAAAACTACAACTGCCCACCACTGCTAGCACCAACATGTAGGTCACAGTGAGTCGACACAGAAGGTTAAACAGTCTCTCGGAGTGGTCAGAATCTACAATTCTGTGGTCAAAGGGACATTCTGAGGTTTAAGAACAAGCAGTGCTTTCCTTTTTTGACCCTGGAGTTACCCCAGCAGCTACCCCAGCAAATCTCTCACGTATACTCAAAGTATAGGGTTGTTTAAATGCCTACAATAGCTAGCTCAATATTTTCTTTCAATGTTGTAATTGTGATTTGGGGTTAGATAGTAAGTAAACAAAAGCTAATGAGCTTTGATTATAAACACGCTCCGTTGACACATGTCTATAGTATTACTCCACCCTGTCAAAAAGACAGGGATGATTCATGATGGTTATTAGTGACAATGTTGAACAGATGCTTCTAACTTCTGTTGGCACCAGCGTTTGTAGTCATCGCCATATCAAGTAGGATTCAATGGCTTGATCAACAGGCTAATGTAGGCTACAGAAGAGAAACCACCACTGTTATTGCACTGTTACTGCATATTATTACACTGCAAGTAATTTATATGTTAATGAAAAGCTTGTTGCTATACTGTGCCCTGTGGTCAGTCAAGATATCAAGATATATGTCAAGATATCTATCAAGATATGTCAAGATATCTATCAAGACACCTGTCAAGATATCTGAGCTGTAACATATTAAACCCTAAATGACACCACTGCCCATATCCCCTATGCAATATTGTATGCCTGAATGTATGGATATACAGTCATGGGGGGCCATCTTCATGATACACCAAACGAGTGACCAGTGGTTTGATTATATTTGTTCAATATCAACGAATAACCACTGTTTCCGGTGAAATACCTAGCAAGTGTGGCCCACCGGAGATATGATTTGGTCCACCATAGCATCAGGACCAAACCAAAACACAATTGTCCCTCACAATAAACTTAAGGGGAAGCAATTTTCTTGGTTATATAACCAAAAAAAAAAAAAAAATGAACCAGATTGAGAAATGAACACAAACTGCCTCAAGGCAGTTGTTTTAAATGAATGGCCAAGTATTCAAAAAATGTTACCCAGGAGACAACTGCTATTACTCTTGTGGCATCTCTGCATCCGCTGGTGCCCCGGTGATGAAAGGGAGATGAGTACAGCTCTTGCTCATGTCTCCCCACTGATCACCTCCAGCTCCGCTCCGCAGCGACGGTGTCAGCTTTAAAAATCGAACCGTAAATCTCGGCACTAAAACTCGCTGCATTTTGGCAATAAATTAGCAGCTGCTTTTTGTCACGGAATCACCTCGGAACACGGGATCCGCGCCGTTGTCGCAAGCATGTGTGATTGAGCAGAATAATGGGGCCGGCAATCAATTTCAACCTCGCTGTTTACATGCAAGCCCTGCACCTTTTTTTATTCACAGATGCATTTCAGTGATCTCAGGCTGGAACACCCTTGTTTCTAGAATCAGGAATAGAATTTGACACTCACTGTAATTAGCAATTACATACAGTGGTCCTTATTTTCATGTTTTCATGTTCGTCATGCATGTTCATATTAGATGGCATGGTTTTGTTTATCCCCCCAAGGCAGTGTTTATAGTGGGGGGGGGGGGGAGGGTGACCAGGGCCAGCCTGAGGAAAGTTATGCTGAAGTATTACCATCACAAAAGTTAGCATAAGCTTGTGGGTCTCAGGTTTTTCCTGTTGGATTCAAAACTGCTCACAAAGCTCAGGAGTTTCAAGACTGGTATGTGGCATCCTTTTAAGGGCCCTCGGAAGGCTGTGAAAACAGCAGAGAATAGACCTCACGTGACGCCTAAGAGAAGCACCCATATTGCACCTGTTGCTGTTGCCATGTTACCAGAGTTGTGGACTGCACCGCTGTGATTCTTCTTCCAGGACATCAGGATGCTGCACTGACACAAAACATATTTTACTGTGTTACCGCTGATTGCGACCTACTTTGCTATATAGATTAACATTTTCTTGTCACAAGAATTTACCGTGCAAATGACCACTCGTTAAACTCTCCATTTAATCATAAAACTCCCCGACTTTTTAAGTGTTCTATTTAAATTGCATTACCCTTTAAATGCAATAGATGATCCCACTTTATAGTGTATTTATTCATGCAGCAAGAAGCATTCCGTTGGTTCGTCTTTAATTGATGCGCAGTTCACCTGCGTTCTGCCTGACTGAGGACAATCTTTATTCCTGATCAAAATGGAATTAATAGCACACAAGGGTTAGTGCACAAGGCTGTGACTCAGCAGAAAGCAAATGTTCAAAGACCGCGTTTGACATTCCTCACCAATCGAACAGAGATGACAGAACACGCCCAAGTTTGGAAAGAACCTAGGTACAAGTTACAGACAGATGTCAGAGGCGTCTGTCTGAATAGTATGGTTTGAGAATAGTCTTGAGCGTACCTCAAGATACATTTGATACTCTCTCTGTCCAAGTACTTCTGAGGCCTTTGCTAAATGAACCATCCATATCTGTCCTAGCAGCTAGAAATCATCGCCAAATTAAACATCAACCAACGCATTATGGGCTGTCACAGGCATTGTGTCCACTGTCTGATGCACAACATAAGGAGGTGCCTTTAAAGCAGCACAACAAAAATGAACAGTGATGTTGTAGAACGCCACAACGTATCCAGTGAATGCAACATCTACAAAGAAAATGCAAGAGCAAGGTTGTAGTTATTTGTAATTTTGGGATCAAATTATATACATCAATAAATCAATGACAAATGCAAAAAGGAAAAAACTAATCCTAAGCATGATGAGATATTTGATTACTAGCTTGTCCTTTATAAGTGAATGTTCAGACCAAATATATCAAAGCATTTTTGATTCATATACGTGTACATTCATGTCGTTTGTATTCACAGCACATAGCCCCATTTTTGGTACTCAACATTGACTAACACATTGGCGTTCATGTTTGATAGCCAAATGTTAGGGGTATTGAAATGCTCACGCTGCAACCGCCAAAAAACAACAAATATTGCACATATAAACACATTCAAGAAACGACTGAATCAGCCTTGGTCTTTGAACCTCAGCCTAACCAGTGTGGCTCTCAATATAATGGACTCTGTGCTATAAACCCAATAATGAAAGAAATGCTGCCTCGCAGTACATTTCATTACACTTACAAGATACTGTATTTTGTCCCAATGGCAACGTGTGCCGCAGCTCTTACAGGCACACTTGCAGTGGGCTGCACCCACTTATTTCCATTAGGGCTTTTGGGTCAGTGTTTAAAAGGGGATATTTGCTGGGCCATTCTGCGACTCATCACCCGCGAAAGCTCAATAATCCATGTTGTTTATCCAGAGAGCGCTGTTGGCATAGTATCCAGCTGTGATGCTAAAGGCAGTAGTAAGCCATTATGTGCTGATGTGTTTTGCCCTTTTTTTTTTTTACACTGGTGTGAATTACTCAACAATGTAAATTTGCCATTGCAGACATCTTGGACACAGCTGGAGAGGCAGCGCTGAGAACCAGCTGAACGATGGCTTACTTTGCATTGCTGTGCGGTACTCGATTCGAAACGTCTCTGTGCTACGGGCCAAACATACAGGGGACCACTCTTCTCATATTCTCCTTGTAGTGTGTCTGCTTGGAGCCAACATGGAAAAAAACAACAATGTTATTGATCGCAAATTAATACATGCAACCTTTCTTTTGTTCCAAAGGATTCATCAATATTTTTTGGAGCATTTTTTATTATTTATTCTAATCTTTCACTCTGGATTAATTGTCTTGTTTTTCCGGATCATTCAGAAAGTTTACTTTCTTTGCATAATTGTAAAAAAAAAAAAAAATGTTGAATGCACCTGCATAATGATTTTTGTATCCGAACTTTAAAATGTAAATGTAAGTGTTTCACCAGCATGCAGACGTCTTCCAATGAATTCACAAGTGCTGTATTCCAACACACTTTATTTATCAAGAGAATACATAGCAATACATAATAGAGACTGGGGCATGTGGGGAGGATTGCATAGGGAGGGGTGCACTGAATAAGAAATATTTCCCCCCCCAACTCACTGTGAATATGTTTGGGGCAACAACATGTTGCCAGACATCGGCCTTAATCACTCCGTTCCCTCTGGCGCACTCAGAGTTTGTTAGCTGCCCACTTATTACTTCAGAGTGACCATATTTAGGGGTTTGTGGGGCCCCCGGAGCGCCCGTGCTCCCAGAAACGAAGCTGCAGGACGCGGCAGCATTATATGTGCGAAGGTCAGCTTGTTATAAGCAACGTAATTGGATTTCTTTTAGCTCTCTTGGGTTGTAGACAATCCGACCGCTGGCTTACGCAGCGTCGGCCAGAGACGCGCTTTCCCTCAGTCTCTAATTTTGCTATTGATTCATCTGTCATTTGGATTCCGAGCGGAGACAACCTCAAGACACGCAGTCAGGCCCAAACACTTTTGTGAAACATTCTCACATCTTGATCTGGCAGTGTCTAGACATAATGTCAGCTCATGCTGCCACAATTTCAGATGGTTGTGGTTATTCCATGTCTTTTATACATGTATTTTATCACAGGTATGGCACACACACACACACACATAATCTCTCTCTCTCTCTCTCTCTCTCTCTCTCTCTCTCTCTCTCTCTAGTATATTCAGACTTGCCTCCCCCAGCTAACCCCCCCCCCCACCATCCCTTCATATCTTTTTGTCATGTCTTTATTGAAGTTCAACTGCAAATTTTGATCCTACTG
>OMKI01013937.1:14321-28028 GCA_900302315.1 Phycis blennoides | reverse complement strand
AGTCACTGTGTTTCACTGATTGGTGTTTGTCTGCAGAGCTCCGTGTTGTCGTTGGCAACCACGAAAAGTCCCTCTCTCCCTCTCTCTCTCTCTCTCTCTCTCTCTCTCTCTCTCTCTCTCTCTCTCTCTCTCTCTCTCTCTCTCTCTATATATATATATATATATATGTATGACTACAGAGGGAGGCTTGTTCCAGAACCCATTCCAGCACTAGCACAATCAGACTGAGGCAGAGGCAGTCATGTTGTACAGATTTACACCAAAGGCAATTTCCTATGCCTTGTAAACGGGAGACACGCCATCCCGTTAGTTATTTCATGTTCCTCGTTCTCATCTTTGACCTCCCTGTTGACTAAAGAGCGCATCTGCAGCCATGAGTTCCTCCTAATTGTGTCGTCATTTTCATTATATGACATCACCGTTTGTCGAAAATGTGATTAGCTAAGTGGCAAACTACCATGCCCACTATCCAGTGACATGGTTTTTGTGCAGTGCTCTGCCTTTCGGAGCTGAAGCAGGACAACATGCATTCTTTTGATCAGTCGGGAGGCAGGAATATTCAGCCGCCCCCCCCCCCGCGCCATCTCTGTGCTGCGTGGCTTTGTGGCAGCACGGCGGAGCCATCGCAGCTGTAAATGGTTTGCAGTGTGACTTTGAAGTCTCAAGGCTGGAGCAATTTGAGTACAAATGAAAACAAGCAAGCGCACCAACCCTATGTTGAAATTGTCATCGTCGTGGATGATTGTCCTTTGTTCTCCTCTGTGTTTTGACACACCCTACCACGACCGCGGTCGTCTCGCTTTGGCCGGTCGGACGGACGGCGTGTTTGCGAGGAATTACATGTTTTAATTATTGACACGTGATGTCGTACCCGTATCCTATTATTTCTTGATCTACTTTATAATATTCATTGTATGGCAAGCCAAAGGTGTGCTCTGGTTTGAAAGTGGTTCACTCAACCAGGTAATGAGGATTGTCTGGCTCAGGAGGGAGAGAGCAACAGCAGAACAACTAGGACTCTATCCCTCGCAGCAATGCATATTCATGTAAATAGTGCAGCACTGGGATCGAATGGGATGAAAAACGTGAAAAAAAATGGTATCGGCTCATCCGAAGCTGATCAAACTATTAAAGTGAACGAGGCCTCCAAGCCAGCAAATTATTTAGGAGGACACTTACGAACACTTTAACATTTCTCTCAGGGATGTTGATTTTTAGTTTTTCTTTTTTTTACCGATATATGCGTCAGCCCTGAAAAAAAAAAGTTATGTTTCATGCAACGGTGCCTCTGAAGTTGTCCGACGTCAAACTCAATACCACAGTTGAGATGAGAGAGAAAATGTGTTTTAAGCTGTAAGGCACAAAATCACTTTGAAGAAAAAGATAAAAGCACCCCAATGAAGGATAGCGCTTTATATTTGGTTGCCGAGCATGAAGAACACAATCTACTGTAATTACACCGTGGCATTCTTACCCAGCTACATTTCAACATTATGAAACAGGCCCACGAATTATTACAATACTCGTGTTCGTGCACTGAAAATCCAATACTTCTCCGAATGAAGGCGTCACGCGTTTGCTTAACTCTCACTCATAAACGGATCAAATCAGCACAATTGAGTATCTTCTGTTAAAAAACATGTTAATAGAGATTCCTCACAAGTCACACCCAATAACATCTCCATCACGGTGCTGCCACAGCATACCTCCGAACGTAAATGACTTGTCTCATTCCAGAGCTCCTTCTACCGCAATGCTTTTGTGACCATCTTCCTGCCCCACCTAATGGGCGCTGCACCTAATTAGAACTCCCATTGCCTCACAGATAAGCACTTTGAAAAGAGCAGCCTCCGCTATCACAAGTAATGACACTATTTACAGCTACCGAGAAGTGTGATGCAGTAGTCTCTTTCCTTCGCTGTGTTTTTTTTTTTTTGTAGGTTATAAAATCTATTTTTTTTTTTTGAGATAAATGCTAGGGACATATAATTTGCGCCATCACATCAATCATTACACAAGCAGGCAGTCCACAGTGTTCTTTGCTGCTGTCACTGTAGACCCTGACCACAGATCAACACGGGTTTTTGCGTTGATGTGCTATGCCTAAAAGCAGATTACATCCGCTGTTAGTTTTTTGATTATCTTATTGATTATCTATTTGATTATCTTGGGAGTATATAGGTGAGGTGTTAATGCATCCGAGTTTGTCCTGAAGCAAGTTGCCATTTTTACTTGTATGTGAGCGTGGCGACCTTATCCCGTCATGACATCTAATAGGCCTACAGATTACATGTTAATGAAATGTGTCATGGGGTCATATACAGAGCTGGTTAGGAAATGGGTTCTATACATTGAAAGACACCTGAAAGAATGTGAAGCCCCAGGGTACATACATTAAATAGTTCAATTGATTCATGAGGTTGTTATGAAGCATCGTACTACAAGTTAAAGGCCGCAAGGGTAAGAGTTTTGAACCGACTAGGCATGCAATTATATTGTATCGTATATTGTATTCTGCAAGAGTGGTTTAAACCTGATGTTAGGAGTGGAGAAAGCTAGTGATGGGAATTTCGGCTCTTTTTTGTGAGCCGGATCATTTGGCTCAGCTCACCAAGAAGAGCCGGCTCTTTCAGCTCCCAAACGGCTCTCCATTTTACCACTTATACCTTTTAGAATTCAGCCAAATTTAGTGCTGTTTTGACTTGTGATTTGTATTTGAACACATATATCACTTAAATTTCAATAAATTGCTGTAGCCAATTGCATTTACAGTTGTAAAATCCCTTGTAACTCTAACTTGCTTGAAGAACCACTCTGCTACACAAAGCAGATAGAAAATGCCTATAAAAACCTAAGCATAGAAATTAAAAAAGACGGCTATTGACATTTGAATTTAAACTTAAAAAAAAAAAAATATTTAAACACACACACCTAACAAAAGTAGTACTGAAAAAAATAGAAATTAAATACAGCAATCAAGTAAATGTGCTTTGTTAAAATAGTAAAATAGTTAAAATCTCGTCTTCACTCTCTCTCCTTCAGCGCGTCTTCAGCGCGTCTCTCCCTCCCCCTCCTCACGTCCGTCCGGCTCACGGATGGACGTGAGCCGGCTCCCATCGTTCACTTAAAAGAGCCGGCTAGCAATAAATGTCAAACATTTGTTAAATATTCATTTATTTGCCTCCTGTGGCACGCATGGGCTGTGTTGACCACTGCGCTGGCGTGATAGCTTAATGCACGCGCAGGATTCTTTTGCTGTCAGACAAGCAGCCCTGCTGAGATAAACTGACAGTAAGCTTGCTAGCTTGATCATGAAACTGCATTGACTGTACATGTACGCTACCATCCAATAATGATCCATCCAACAAAATGCCTTACAACAGAATAATCAAATAAATAAACATAAAACGTGTTGGCACTAAATGGATTCCAGAGATTCATTCAAACTGCACTAAATGTGCAGTTTGAATGAATGAGTTTCCTATAAGTTCAAAGTAAACTCAGGTTCGGCATCAGAATGCCAATTTTTTTTTATGAAAATCTGAAATCATGTGTGCGTTGCAAATCCACGCAATCGCTGTCTTTACAAAAGTTAAGAAACACCGGACTCCCCGATGGCAAAGTGTTTGTAAATTCCCCTTGTGTTCTTGCTTTGTGTTGGTACTTTGCAGTGTGTCTCGATTTGATCTCATTCTTATTTAAAGCACTGCCTTTTCCTTCAACCGGATTTTTTTTTTAGTGTTGATTAGGGAACGTATCAAATCGAGCCCACGGCTCAGAGCTAGCTAGTGAATAGTCCCATTTGCGAGGTGAATTTGTGAAGCGTCTCTCTACAAACTGCAAGCTATCCACTAATCTAAACTACCCTAAACAAACTTTAGAGAAGGTGGAGAAGGGAAGGGATAACCTTCGCTCTACTTCCATGGGTAGTGCCAGCATTTTCGTTGCAATGCACAAGCCCTATCGAGCATGAATTCATCTCTACTATAATAAACGTTGGCATTTGAGACCAATTTGCTCAAAACAATAACATGTAAAAGCATTCCAGGTTGAGGACAGTTTGGCCACAACATCACTATTAAATAGTATTCTAAGGGGTATAAAAAAAAGGTATTCAAATGTGTCGAATAGAACTGGTTGAAACGTCCCCTGAGGAAGTGTCAGCACATAGGCTCAGCTTCTTCTTACAGCATAAAGGTCAGCCCGTACTCAGAGGAACCGCAGCCAATTTAGCCCGAGTTAGTCCGCATATCAATAGATTGACAAGTAGCTAATCATTCAGCACACTTTGAGGATGCACACTGTATGCCAAAAGGAACCTAATGATCTTGTCAGAAGCGTTTGATTGCCCCGAGGCTTCAGCAGTCACTTCCATGGCGAAAACAGTACAAATTTCGAGCCGAAACCTAAGGTACACAGACACGCATAAATGCATCCCATTAGCTTCAACAAGGTTTCCAGGCATTAGGTGCTGCTGTTTTGTAAGCGTGCACTCAGCTGATATCACGGAACAGTTTCTGGCAACGCGCAGACAGAGAGTGATATACAAGACTGGTCCTGAGCTTTTCTGTGTCTACTGAAGGATTAAGTTGGTTTATTTCTCTCTCTCTCTCGCTCTCTCACTCTCTCTGTCTCTCTGTCTCTGTCTATGTGTCTGAATGGTGATTTATAGATATGTAGATATATGACCTGTAGGGACCATTACTCAGTCCCTCCTTTCCTTGGGAGGAGAGGGGTGGGAGGTAGGGAATAGCAGGTCTAAATCACCCTTAAAAGAAAAGATCTTGTGACATGCAAAAAGAATACCCACAATATGAGGCCACCTGTCGATGTGCTGACTGATCTGCTGTGTTCTGAAACCGTATGTAAACACGAACACCTTGCAAGCTGTGCACGCTTCCGCATCCAGAAAATGCAGACATGCAGATCGCATGTTCATGAAATGTGTAAATGGGGTCATAAACAGTGCTGGTTAGGAAATTAGTTTAGTGATGATTTCATCACGTCTTTGATCAACCTGCTGTGAACCAGGCTCATTGTCAGCCACAAAGTAGGCCGTGCATCCATAAATTATAGAGTAAACAAGCTTTGGAAGAAAACTCAAATGTGATGTAAATGTTGCCTTGAGGTCTACAGCACATTCGTATTTGTGATCCCTGTGGAAATCTCTGCAAAACATGTTAAATGCCGTTCAGAATGCATTATATCTCGGAACTGGAAGCTATAATGCAGTACTGACCCACCAACAAAGACATGGGACTCATATCACCACCAACATATCTGCTCTCAATACAATTCCAGCAGGATTTATCATGCCCTGCCCTATTGCATGTGTGAAGGATTGTAAATATATAGTGTAGATGTGAAGCTTGATGTGCTCCAAAACTATCCCAAAACCCCAGCGATAGTTTTGTAAATGTTCTGATTATACAATGCATTTTCACATGTTGGACACAGCAAACAGAGCAAAAAACCTGTCCAGAAGGTTTTCAACAAAAAAAACAAATTGGGTTACTTGCTTTTGCATGGTTTGAGATTCAAAGGACCTTCTTCATCCATCCATTCTGTTGTATAATGTGCCTTTTTCTCCGACGGCTCTCCATCTGTGCCTGTGAAAAGAGCTCAATCTGTTCGATTCTGCCCATTGTGTGCGCGTTTCCTGATCACATCTGCCAAACGGGCCTTGTCAGCTGCCACTTGGACATGTGCAATTACTTACCAATCCGGGGGTCGGTTACATGAAAGGATGGATGAATGGCAGGATGAATAGATGGATGGGTGAAGTGGCATGGGAATAGCAAGTACGAGAGCCGAGCAAAGCGAATGCCAATTAGTGTTAATGAATAGGGCATGACAATGAAATGAACTGGAGAGAGAAATAAAAAATTTCAAAATTGAAACTTGCAAAAGCGTTAAAATCGACGGTGACAGTTTTCCCCCAGCGCAAGCAAAGGATGAGTCAAGCATCTCTTAAGACAAAAAGAAATAGACAAGATAAAAACAGCACTATTACCATGGGCATGGATGACCTAAATAGGCAGCCAAATGGGTCTTTTTGATCGATTGTTGCAAGAGCAAGCAGCCTGCTCTCCGTACTTTTGTCTGGATAAACATTACTTTCCCCCTCAATGCATACACCCAAACCTTCCAAGATTTATATAGGCCAAGGCACACATATTTACTGTCTCACAGGGCTGTGTCATCCATCATAATCTAATACCAAGGACGTCCCACATGCACTGACAACTGGTACCCTACAGACAAACTTAAATTGATTGACAAGTGTCTGGGGGTGGTTGTGGGATAGTAAATTGAATCATCTGCAGTGTGTGTTGTTCGGTGTGAAGCTGAGAGAAACAAAACCAATTCCAGATTTGTTATTGTAAAACACTAATATGAGGCAACTGTTTGTAAAGTAATTTACCTCCTATGATAGGTTCAGATATGAGCTATGTAGATTTGCAACCTCCTAAAAATGGAATCTAGAAACCAAGTGTAAATCTCTTGAATGACTGCATATGGATTGCAAAATGATCATTCATCCCCCTCCCTTGTCTTGTAATAATGAAGAAAAGAAACTATATAACTATAATATATTATCTATAAACATATATATTATTATTATTATTATTATTATTATTATTATTATTATGAATAGCAACATAGCATGGCAGTTGTTCAGTTATCAGAAGCATTATGAATATGTTCTGATAACGAGGCCCCGGAGGGGGGACTTGGCACCGAGGAAGAGGTAGAGGAAGAGGAAGAGGTACAGCGTCAGCCTTGCATGCAAACATCGCTTACGTTTTTCGATTTTTCTTTTTTTTTTCTTTTCTACTACCCAAAGACCTCAGTCGTCGTCGTTGAAGCGAATGCGTGAATATTCAACATCTTGGCGTGGCGTCTGAAATGCGAGGGACCACACGTCCGCGGCAGAATCCCCGCGATAACGCGCGGCCGTCATAACCAGCCGAACCCCCGCGGGCGTCGTGTGGCGTCGTATCTATTTCTGCACTGCTGGTGTGATTTTTTATTTTATTTTTTTGTCTCTTACTACACGGGGCTACCTGGGCCTGAAAAAAAAACCCTCAGTCGAACTGTATAAGGAACGAGTCTGATCCGTCTGATTTAAAATGAACACCTTGCACCGTGGGCGACGCGTCTCAACACAGCGACCTCACGGGTGTGTCTACATGGCGGATGAAAAGACAAAATCAAATCAACGTGCGTCCGTGATCCTGTCGTTAAAACCAGCTAGTTGATTAAATCGGTACCAGTTGATATGTAGCCTATGACTTCCAAACTCTGTTGTAACTGCGTTATCGCTTCAAGCATCCTTCCTTGAAATCCCCACACGAGAAACACTGCTTGCAGGTGACCGCTCGCTAAAAAAACGCAGTCTGTGCACAAAGAAAGCACAAAGAAAAACCTCACTCCGCCAGGCCCACGTGACGCATCCCTGTTCTGCCTTGCTGGGCATAATCCATCCTAACATGTAAAGTGGATATCAGATCAACTGTTGTTTGTGTTAAAGGACATGTCGACGAGACAACGACAGCGAACAAAAGACTACAAACGATGTTGTCACTAAGATGCAGCGAAACATACTTACCAAAATTTATTACAATGTACTGTTATAAAAAATGCAGTCTGTGTGTGTGTGTGTGTGTGCTGCGCTGCTGAATGTCCGCGTGTGTTTACAGGTTTGTGTACTACAAGCGCACCTGTGTTTATCCTGTAGCCGTTGTTCGATTTCCCGAAAGTTGGAGCTAAGACTTCGGCACAGGAAGATGAAAGGGGTTAGTCAATAACGGTTGCCCTCATAAAAAGTTAATTTCTTTCATGGATTGAGAAGAGAAAGAATTCTCCACCATGTTGGTGCCATTTTATGACTGAAGACAAACAGGGTACGGAATCTTATACACCGAACAAGTGCTGTATTTTGGTTGTGTTTATTTTCTTAGGAAGGTGGCCCAAGACTTGAATACTTGATTAGATGCCTCTCATTTAATATGAGAATATTTCAAGAGCCTTTTTTTATGTCATACAAACCTTACTGTGATCATGGAAACCTGTGGCACCATACAATATTGAACACGATCAATTATTGATATGGTTAAAGGAAGTGCCACAGAACTCCTCACAAGGACAAATACAACTATCTGACATCTAAAAGGTTTGAGGTCTTCGGGTTGCACTTACCGTGCTAAGCACTCTCTTGGTATTCTGCAGTCCATGAAATATTAACTTCCTCTCTCCATCTCTTTGGACATGCAGACCTATCAATGTGCATTGTTTCATCTTTGTTCCCCTTCCCCCTGTGTGTTATGAGACCCAGAGTACACCTTTTCCCCCCAAGAAGAATGGCGGCTAATACAGAATCAGGATAGAAATTGATGGCCTCTGTTCTTCCATTTTGGTTTTGTTTGGGGGTTGTTGACTTCACACAAATCAGTGTAGTGGAGTTGAAAAAAGAACAGTGTTTCTTTGATTAAACATTAAAACCTTGTCATAATGAAGTCCTAGTAATGCTTCATTGTATTTGTCCTTTGCTAAATGTTTTTTTTATGTAAATGCTGTATATTGTGGCAAAAAGAAAAAGATGCTTCATTACAAACTTACAACTTATTATTTTCCATGGAAGAATGGGTCAGCTTAGCAATAAATATGCCATACATTTTTATATTTGGAAAATGTTGCCATACTTTTCACAGATTTATGGTGTCAGAAAACCATTTTACTGCATCAATTTGGCGACTACTACAACTAGCAATATACATGCCAGAACTCCTCTTGGTTCTAACATTCTGCAGGCGGACTGGCATCTGCATTGTGGATACTGCCTATACTGGATACTATACTATACTATACTATACTATACTATACTGGATACTTATGTATGGGCTCACTGCGTCAGATTTGGCCATGTCCTTGTTCCTTTTATTTCTACCAAGGCCTATATTGCTCTGCACAATATTCAAAAGAAGCTATGGTTCCTACACCAATACTGTTAACATCATCCATCTGCGTTGAGTAAAATGAATGACAAAGCAGGCTATTGTCTAGCATGTACTTCAGTGTCCCAACAGCTTCACAAATATGGATGTCCCTGTGTCTCTGTCCATTCAAATGTTCTGCATCAGCCTCTTTTTTTCTTTTTCCCCATCACAAGGTTGCAGCCGAAGGACACAGAGGTAATCCTGTGTGGATAGGTGTGTTGTCACCCATACCAAGAGACTGAAAGCATTGGTTAGCCTGGATGTATGGCGGTGTGTATGGCAGTGTAAGGCACAGAGGCTCCAACTCGTCAGAATTCTCAAATATCACAACCAAGGATATGACAGGGATACACATGATTGTGATTGGCTACTGGGCTGCTGAAGATTCTTGATGTAAATGGTTTCACGTGAGGAATTTCAGTTTGGGCGCTTTGATCAAATTCTTTAAATTGTATCTAATTAAAATGTTTAGGTTTTAGTACCTAAACAGGATGTTTTCCACCAGAACAGAAAACAAAACGGGTGGCCGTTTAAACTAGGAATGTATCCAATTATCAAATGATGAACCCTGGCTTATGGTACGATTTTGGTCCAAGTGTGATGCTATAATGCCGAGGTAACACTCACAATATCCTGTCCTAGCCTATCCCCAAGCGACGCCAGATAGTTTAGATCCATTATAAGCATTCATCTCTTCATGCATTCCTAATGTCCGTCTGCATAACTGCAATGTGCAATGCAAAGTGTGTACATTTCACTACACTGTATGTCCTTTGCCCTTTTTTGTACGCCAAACTGAAGTAATTACAGGCCTACTTAATGTGGAGGCTTCACACACACCTATGGAACAAAAGTACAATATCCACAGTATTGCATGTGGGCGGTATTACAGTGGCTCAGGAGACAGACCATCTCCACTGTCAGCCGAAAGGTTGGTAGTTTGATTCCCGGCTCCTCCCAGCTGAGTGGCGAGGTGTCTTGACCTCACTGCCCCCGACAAGCTGCAAGTAAATCTGCCGAAGATTCCTGTGGGTTTCCCATAAGCAATTGTTCACCATTACATGCACAATGCTAAGACGTAGTGTGTTTGGTCACTGGGATAAAAATTCCATGTTCCCCATTCATTCTCATGAGAAATGACACTCTGCCCCTCCCATGTTGGTAGTTCAAATTCTGTTCACACTGGCCGCTCCCTGACCCCAAATAAATTAATATAGGTTCAAATTGTTTTTATGTCATGAGGAAAAGGGGATGAGGGCTTTTGGGTATATTGCTGTACAAGTGTATTGCATCTATATTATTCTGTCTCTATGGGAGGTCTGGAAAGGGTTTGGCCGACACGTCTCCTATGGGAAAGGCTGCAAGATTGTTTTTCAAGCCATATTTATACAGTCCCGTATGAGAGATGGAAGTGAGATTCTGTTGTCTACAAAAATACATTATTGCTACATTTGGATGTTAATCAAAAAATTTAATTGTTTGGCGTGCGTGTGTGTTTATTCTTTGTATCCGCCGAGTGGTTTCGGTTTTAGCCATGCAGATTGTTCCAAAACATCATCGATCTGACAGAGATTACTCATTAGTTTTTGGTTTTAATGTCTTTAAATGGACCATTGCGGCAGTTGCTGTGAATTATATGCCACAGAAGAGACCAATTAGAGGGGCTTTGTGGGGCTTGCGGTAAGGAACAATGCCTTTTAGCCTGCTCAGTGATCCGACAGAAAACCAAAAAAAAAACCTCAATCAAATTAAATTGATTAAAATGTAAAATAAATCATTTTCAACGCTTTGCTTATGAAATTATTTATCACGGACAGTAACGCTGCTGCCGACCAGAAGAGGAAAATGATACACACTTCAAACTCACTGAAAGAAAAAGAATATCCCTGGTCCCCTCCATTGGATTTCGACTTTTCCTTCCCTCTGGGATCATGTCTACTGAAGGGCATGTTAGCATGATCTAAGTGGCTGTGATGGTGCAAGACGCAGCCGGGGCCATAAAACCAGCCGCGGTGTATACGTGCTGGCTCGCTTTAATCTCCAGAGGCTGATGGCTTCTCTTTTGTAGTGCAGAAAAGGTCTCGAACATGCTTTCACTTCATCTTGCGTTGATCAATAATGTTATTTATTAGTGGGGGCAATCCATTAGCCATTGTGACTTTGACAGAAGCCAGTGGCGAATGGGAAGAAGGGGGTGGGTGGGGGAGGGGTTTGATTCAGATGGGCTCTGATGAGATGCTGCTGGCCATCGGCCAAACTGACAATATAATCAGCATGTCAATAAAAAAATGAGGTTCCCCAAAGAGTCCAATCTTATTTTAATATGCCTCTTTAATATCCTGCTCTGTCATACGTATATATATATATATAAATCTTGTAGTCTACTAATTTTCATTTTCTTAAAATATAAGGCTTTGATTCAGTTCCACTCTGTTTTATGTCTTATATTACGTCTCACGTGACTTCTGACTTATATCTGCCCCCTGCAGGCAGGTTGTGAGATTGAAGCGTTCAATAAACTTCATGGGAAGTTTAGCTTCTCCATGCACATAATAAGTGCGGGATGCCTACTTTTGAAAAAAAGTATGATTCTGATATAATAGTATAAACAACAACAACAAGTCCATGGTCCAAATGAGCAGAACCTGCCTGGACCCTCGCAGGGTGTGACGCAGAGGGTGAGGCAAAATGACGCCATCGCAATTGCTGACCCGAACGAACAACTAAAAGGGGGTTGGGGTGACGGGGCAGAATGCAATGTGACACCCCAGTTCGGGTTTACGGCCGACATCAAAAGAACCAGCGTCGCTCCCCGGAGAGGCCCGGTTCTGATGCCACGGTCGACACTCTTCACAGTGAAGAAAGCCTTTTATCAGTCACTCGGACTGCCTCCCCCGTCACAGGAGGGCATTTTGCGTTGGCTCCACCGAAACCACTCTTGTGTTCCCGCGACAACAACTACCATCGCCGCGGTTTGCCATGGCTCCTGGCGGCCCAAGGCCTCTCTGAAAGCCGTAGGGGGCCGCCTGTCAGGACGCACCGACGGCTTAACCACACAGGCGCCGCCATCGGTGTCCTTCCTCCCTCTTCTTCTTCTTTGTTCTACTTTGTTCTGCAGCCCTGTGTTCTGTCCCCAAGTGGTGGTGGAAGTAAACAGTTTTGTGTTGTGTTGGTGTGTTTTAACATTCGACATTTGGAAAAAAAAAAATGTTTTACAATGTTCTGATGATTGGGTGGGTGGACTGCTGTGCGTCTTTGTAGTTGTTTCGCGCTTTACGCGGGAGATGTGTGGTTCTACGTGTGTTTCGCGGTTCTACGTGTGTGTGTGTGTGTCCCAGACATCTCGACACACACCGCGACCGTTTCACCCTGTTGGTAGGGAGGGCCGCTTTACGAGAGAGCCCCACTTGGTATGCACAGGCACACGCCGGTTTCAGATTTGCACCCCAGCCGTGGTTTGCACAGCCTCTGCGAATGGCCGGTGAGGGTCTAAGCGACTGTGGTGTCACAGTTTGCGTCGCCTTGGATGATCTCGCGAATCGTGTTTAACAATAGGACTAGGATCGTGTGATTGTAAATAGCAAAAGAAAAGTGCGGGCGCGGCGCAGCGTACGGTCAGGTACTTTGGCGAGGTGGTGCAACACGCACCGCCTTCCTTTCGGATGAGTTGACGAGCCGGTGATGTATGGAGCAAAGCGCGTGACTTGAAATTGCCTCTGCGAGGGATTTTGACCAGAGGACGACCGTGGCTTTAGTGAAGCGTACGCCACCTCCCGAGGTGCTGAAGAGAGATTCAAAATGCAGACGTGCAAACAGGGCCCGAGTGAGGTCTGTGCTACGAAATGCCAAACAACAGCTCATTTGCTGCTCTCAATTGTTTAGGTTTTCGGAAAACGGAGCAGAGTTGAGAAAAGGGTTGAAAAAGACATTGACTTTTAAGTCAGAGTTGATATCTAATTGATGACAATAGGGCTCAACCATAGTGATGAATTCCACACCTCTACTTTCAGGGTCAATGCTTATGTAATTGTGAGACAATCCGGCCGAGGCCATCTCTCACTTCTAGAGTGGTTGATGAGAATGATGGTGTTACCAGGAGCCTACAACAAGTTGAATGGGATCAAATTGTTATTGTATTTTAACAAAATATATGCGGAAATACCCGACAGCTCCAGGTTCCTGCATTACTACTTGAAAGCATGGACGTTATTGTAGGTTGTTTGGTATGGAAACGTACAGTATGTATCGAATCATACTGACAGTCAGTCAAGAGATGATGCATTGTTGTGGTACGCTTTTGTATACAAGTGAGACGTTGGAATGCACAGAGATGGACGAGTCATGTTGAGTGATTTCCAGGGGCACAGACATCGCCCTGGCTCATTAGAGAATTATAAAAGGCTCTCTTCCAGAAAGTTTTCAAAGCTGAGAATCAATGGCACTCGCAACAAAAAAAGTTCTGTGTGATATGAAAAAAACAAAATCCCTGGTGCTGTAAAACGAAAGAAAATATGATTACCCTTGAAGCAAGTCATCTGCTGCAGAGATCTGCACCTTGCAGTCACTTTTTTGTTCTCGCTTGTTCTCTCTTGCTCTCTCTCTCTCTCTCTCTCTCTCTCTCTCTCTCTCTCTCTCTCTCTCTCTCTCACACACACACACACACACACACACACACACACACACACACACAGTTTTGTTGATCCCTCTA
>OMKI01013937.1:0-14301 GCA_900302315.1 Phycis blennoides | reverse complement strand
AAAAAGTTCTGTGTGATATGAAAAAAACAAAATCCCTGGTGCTGTAAAACGAAAGAAAATATGATTACCCTTGAAGCAAGTCATCTGCTGCAGAGATCTGCACCTTGCAGTCACTTTTTTGTTCTCGCTTGTTCTCTCTTGCTCATTTTCTCTCTCTCTCTCTCTCTCTCTCTCTCCCTCCTCTGCTCTCGGTCCTCCGCTGGGAGGATTTAGGTGTGTGACAAATCAATTGAGGGAGTGAGAGAGATACGACTTTTATATCCAGGATTTGACATCTGGGCCTTTCTTCTTCTGTCAAATAGTTGACGACTGTTCTACTGTTTTCGATATCGGTTTACCCTGGATTAGCAGACGCTTGTCTCCTTTCAGAGACTTAAACTCCCCAGACTGAGATTTATTCCAAGCTGAGTCGTGGACTTTCTGTGGAATCGTGCAAGGGGTTTGATTCATATGAAAGTCTGGGACCGCAAGACAGTTTTCAGCCTGCTCTCCCCCCACCCCACGCAACGTGAATCACATAAAGCGTGCTTCAAGATATATCATATGTGGTGGTGAATTGATGATGCGAACAGAGATGATAATAATTGGGAATATGATTGAGTGCATACAAATCTCTTGAAACTTGATGGGCTTAATTTCATGAGTGAGCTACTTGGGGCATGCCAAGAACAATGCAGCTGCACAAAACATCTGTCATCACTGGAACGTTATGGAGAAAATGTTTTATTTGTTGACTCAATTATCGGCTGTTGCAACCATTATTATTCGGATATGAGGTAATTTCTTTTTCCTAGGTGCCAGTAAAAATGAAAATAGTACAAAAACACTTAAAACTACAATAAGGTGAGGATGGAGGAAGTCGTGGCTTTTGCATCGATTTGGTCTGAGTTACGGCTGAGCTTCGGGTTCCACAGCAGACGAGAGACGGCGGCGCCCCGTCAGGGAAGCCTCACGTAGTGAGAAGGACAACGCGTTTAATAGGATGGGCGGCTGGGGAGTGGAGAGTCCCGCGATGCACGTATGCCAATACTGTGACAAGTGGCGAAGAAAGGGTGACCATATTTGTGTCGGGTCATGGAATCCAAGGACACAAGTCGCCAACACAACATTTGCGCAAATTAACAAAGAAGTGATTTTTTTCAAAATGAGTGATTTTCATTTTTCAGCAGAATCTGTTAGTTGAGATCTCAGAGAAGCCTCTCCATGTTTCAGATAACAGTATTGGTTTCATTAAAAGTAGATATTTTGTGTTTGAAATCGGGTGTGCCAAGAGGTGACAACTGCAAATCTTTAGGAGGCTTTTTCTCAGTTTTAGCTTTTGTGATGTGCCTGCATTCAAATGGCCACAACTTCTCCAAATATTATCAGATTTCCATTTGTTACACATCGTTGGAAAGCTTAGAAGCTACACTTTCAGAATCTGTGACTGTAACTCAAAATGCCCCAAAACGACTTGTGTCCCTAGTTTCCATGACCTGACACATTTGTTAGGGTGCCACCAAGTGAACCTTTTTGTGGCACCAGTACCCCCAGTAGAACGTCTCAGTCTTGAGCCCTTTTATCAGTAGAAATTGTATCACAATATCAGGTCAGGACATTTTATTACAATATTGTGATCGTTAGTTATTACATCAGCCGGCTGCCTTCCAACCCGACAAAATGGGTTGGACAACTATATTTACCAATGTTTTCACTCACATGTTTTGACATACAAATTTTGTCTTGGAAACCAGTTGGAGGTGTTTGCATATTGTGTAATCCCAATATGTTCTCAAATAGTGGATATAAGAAAAGTCATCTTGACTATCTTGCAAGTAATGTTTTGACTTTGAAGGTAGGTTGCAATAGCTGAAGAGTTGGACAGTTTCTTACGTGCGCAGCAATCGTGATGCACGTTAATGCCGGCTGTGGCTGCAATCTGTCTTGTATCTTGTATACAGACATGAGGCATGGACACCTGGCTGCAAGATACACTGCCTCAGAAGGGCCAAATTCTCCGCAGCACCAGAGAAGAGATCATTTCGCCAAGACAGCGGTGGAGTGTTACACAGTGTTATCTTCAAACAGCCCTAATGTGTTTCTTTGGACTGTTTTGGGGGAAAATAATAAGCATGCTTTGTGGTTCAGAACAAAACCACTAAATCACATCATAGATTGGTGCATCTGATGTTTCGTCTTTAAATGCATAGTTGTCACCTATTTTACCACACATATACCTTTACCTTTATCTTATTGCATTTAATTTTAATTTCTAACCTTGCCATTTTTTTCAATTCTGTGTTATTTTGAAAGTTGCTTCACAAATACAACAAAATGCTATAGTTTAGCTTCTTGTGCCTATCGCTCTTAACAAACACTGGTCCCACTAGAGCTGCTGCCCTCTTATGAGGCAATCCAGCAAGCGTCCTAACGGGCGTCTTAGGGGAGTTAGAGAGAAAATGACTTTACTTTATGGTCCAGCGTTTCTCATCGATTACTCAGCGGATGGATCAACACTGTCTGTGTGCACTGAAAAATGCTCAAATATGGAGACCATTCGGCGTAGCTAATGGAGGTGTTGATCATTGTCAGCTTAATGACACTCTCTCCGAGCGGACTGGTGTGTGCACACAAATGGAGGCTTTCAATTATTTTTGCCTCACCCCATCGAGAGAGGATTTGAAAGTGGATGAGGGCCGAGTCCCGCGCCGCCATTTTTAAGCGCACTTCGCGCATAACGTGGAGGAATTGGCAGGTTGATGTGGTGGATTTTTGGGTTCGTTGGGTACAAACTAAAGCAAAAGTTTTTGAATGTGACTGTAATGATCGAGCTCATTAATCTCGTCCTCATTAGGGAGATCGATTTTGCACCACACTGTGTTTAGAATGAATTGAACAAGCCAAACCGCGGCCCTTTCTCATCGCCTGAATTTAAACTGTTTGCAAAAGGCCAGTAGCCTTCGGAGGACACCTGCAGATCTCCAAATTACAACATCAGTCTATTTGTTTATTAATCAATCTGCACACCACAAGCGGTAAAACACCTCAGAGGCTATGAGCCTGGTTCGTAAATAAGACCATTGATTTCTCTTATCCCACTTATTCTTGACAGGCTGTTGACGTGCAGGACAGCAGGAGTTGGAGTTATCCCAGATTACTCCAGGCCTGAGGTGTGTGTGTGTGTGTTCGTGTGCGTGTTTGTGTGTGTGTGTGGGGGGGGGAGGTCCACCAAAGGGTTACACACATACACCCACGGTCAGCTACACGTAGGCTCTCCAATTATCCATCGTTTGGAGCTTGGACTAAATCAGACCAGCAAAGCAGCAAACATTTGGCTGGCCATCAAACTACTGGGAGCTTCATCCAGGGGCAGGAATCGAACCCTGGCTTCCGGAATTGTACGATGAACAAACCTCTGCGCCAGCATGCCATTAAATAAATACAAGGACTAGCTAATGGCGACAGCTGTTAGCTAGTCAAATCAGC
Source organism: Phycis blennoides (assembly GCA_900302315.1). Lineage (NCBI taxonomy): Eukaryota > Metazoa > Chordata > Actinopteri > Gadiformes > Phycidae > Phycis > Phycis blennoides. Next base: position 10,836 of record OMKI01013937.1, on the reverse strand, counting down.
GAAAACAAGTCAGTGCAGCCTAAAATACAGCAAATCAGCATTTAATCAACAACAGTAGCGCTGTAAGGCTTGTAAAACTGGGAAGGACAACGAGAATCCCCATACATGATGTCTCGTATTCGTTCTGTTACAGTATCTTTGACTGTTCAAATGAAACCATAGAGGCGCTGACCTCCCTGGTTGACAGCTTAGTGGTTTGGATGGCGCTAGATTTCGAAGGGGGTATGGAATAAAACCAATGCTGACATCACTTATCATGAGAAAAGTGTATGTCATGGGGGAATGCATTGCTATGGGTTTATGCATTAGTGTGCTTCAATGTGTCATATATCATCGTATCATCATGTTATATATATATGAGGGGTGTGCATGTTTCCCTTGTAAGACGATCCAATACATATCCTGATGCCTGGGTTATGATACGACTCCAAGACGAATCATTTTAATAAAGAGCGATTCAGTGTCATTCGATTCAGTGCGATTCGATGTGATCTGATGGTTCATAATATTTGTTTAATGTAAACATTCATTTTTCATTATAAATCAAACTAAGCCAACTCTATAAAAGTGACATTGCGTACCTTCAAAAATTTATGTTTCATAAAGATGTTTCATAAATGACCAGGGGATCCCAAGTAATTACGTTACACAATGGGACACAAATGTATAATTTCAGAACTACATATTGTGTTTATTACTTTTGCAATAGACAGTTAGACAAAAAAAGACATAAACATATAAACAATAAACAAACATAAACAAACATTTTGATTTTGTCTGTCTGTGTCACACACCCATGCCCAGGTGCCTCACTTTGGCAGTTAGTTGGGGGGGAAAGAAAATGAACAGATATAAAACAAAACAGAAGTCTCAGCCCTTCAGTATAATGCAATTCACAAACTTTGCAAAGCCCCTCTAACACTGGAAAAAACAATGACTATAACACCGCCCCTAATGGCACAAATTAGGCCCAAAGAAACTAGAAAAGGAGATGAAAAGAGAATGAATGCTATTGGACTGTTCCAATGCCACACTGGTGGCTGGCATACAGAGCAGTTGTTTTGAAAGAGACAACAGCAGTGGTACGTCCACGTGTGCTTTCCACCATTGTGGTGGGTTGTCATTCAGGAGCGAGGCTCTCTGCACCTCATGACGTCCTCACTGGCCTTCTCCCTTAAAGATCTCGCTGCTGGCCTCACATTTCTCCATGCAGCTGGTCCAACACTGCAGGGCCATCATCTGAAATACAAAACAATGACTTTATATTACTGGTTTTGTTTGCCATGACTCTTTAGAGCGCTTTTCTTTCGCCTAAACCTAACAATGTATAAAAGACACCTTTGTCTCATGGATCTGGTCATATAACTATCCTGTTGTCTGTTGTCATGTTCTCTCCATGCGCATGGTCTGTCTGAGTTGGATCTGTCTGCATTCGACCTCTCTGAACTGTGTCCCCGTCCCTGACTGTCTGTGTCCTCTGCTTCCTGCTTCCTGTGTAAAATCACAGCTATGATTAACAATCAGACAAATGTTTACCGTTGATAGCAAACGCAAACGTTTGATTAACTATTAAACGGCGCTGAGAATGTTTAAATGCAGTGTATACGGTCAGCAAACAGTGACGGTAAGTGCTAAACAGCGTACAGTACCAGCAGTCACAGAATACAGCTAGTGATAGCAATACGGTCAAAAGCAGACTGTTGGCAATTGTTAGAACGCACTGTAATCATTTATTTTGTGTTGAGTGAATGTGTGTGTGTGTGTGTCTGTGCAGGGCCGCAGCTTCGGCTGACACACTCGTGAATGTCCTCTCGGTGTCGTGGTCACTCAGACACGGCGACGCTTCGAAGCGAGGGTCTAGAGCCGACGCGGTGTCGAGGAGGTCATGGAGGTGTGTGCGGCGCTCCCCAAGGTCATTGTTAAACGCCGTCTTCATCTCGGTAATGAGTGGCGCGTCTTCATCGGGTGCCTCGAGTTTCGCTTTCGAGAGAGGGGGGGGGGGGGCAATCAGGGAGATTGTGGGCTACTCGTCCTCACGCGTGATGGCGCTCCCAACATTTGAGTGGCGCCGTCACCTTGACCATGTCTTCAGCATCGCAGATGTCATTCTCATTAAGAGTGTTCACCTCCTCTCCCCCCCCCCCCTTTCTGAGCTCCCTTGACACGAGTGTGGCAAATACGGTGTCGGTTGGTGCTGCAGAAAGCGCTCTAGCATGGCGTGGGAGCTCCTGCCTTCGGGTGGACACCGTCTATAATGAGCTTGCGGGAAGGCAAAGGCAGTCGCTGGCGTTTCTCCCGATTTCTCCTAGGATTTCAGCGGCCCTTATGTTGAGATACAAAAAAAAAATGTAAAATAAAAAAAAAATACAAGCCAGCTCACCCTGCTCAATTTGTCCCCGCAACTCTGCAGCGGTGTCCCCCCACCCGAAAGGCTTTCCCGGTAGGCCGGATTTAATGTGGGAGCAGTGCACCTGGGGTGAGGGGGTCATTTCTTCTTCCACTCCAGCTACAATCCTGTTTCTGGAATTATTAGTTAGCAGGGCTGGTTCTTTATCGGCAATGTTCCAGTCAACACATGCTTCTTTCAAAAGAGCGCATTTATTTTTTCCCTGTGTGCGACTGATTGAATACTCTCGTCTGTAAGACATGACTCCTTAACTCCCAGCCTGGGGAGCTGTGGCGCGCCGTGGTCGTCGCATAGGAATCGGCTGGGAAAAAGTGTTTAATATCCGTGTCTTGGTCTCGCGTCTTCTTGTTTGTGCTAGCTGTGCTAGCATCACCGCCCGCATAGATTTCACCATGCCGCCCACCACATGAGTGGTAAGAAGATTTGTAGAGCTACCGCTGTACTTACTCGCTGTTCTACAGACCTTACAATTGAGGCTTAAGACAGAATACAGACTTTTGTCCAAATTTCCTTCCTTCTCATAAAATCCAAATGTCTTTGTCGGACATGTCGGTCTTTGCCTCGCAAGCAATGCTAACGTTACCTTAAAGGTCAACGCGAGACGCAGTGCAGATTTATTAGCCATGACAGACGGTCATCATTTTGAAAGTGAGTCTTCCGCAGCAGCTACATTTAGCAGCAACGCTTCAGTCGCCCGATTTATAACTTTAGGATCGGACCATTGACCATTGTTTTTTTTTAGGCTGATCCAGGGGTCTGTGTATCGATGTAGTCGTATCTTTAACGTTAAAACCAGTTTACGATTCATATCGGTGAATCTTTACACCCCTAATATATATATATATAAATAATGGTATGGTATATTATTATTTACAATAATGAGATACTATCTTCTTTTCATCGAAAATCTGAGGTACTGAGCCATACTTTCTATCCAGATATAATGCCGTTGTTCTGACTCTGAACATTTTTCCCCATGGCAGAAATAAGCTCCCAATGATGATAGACAGACTGATTAAATGACTGAGTGATTCCCAGCCAAAAATGTCTCATAGGCCATATGTTGATACCTATTGCAGAGCAAAAAACAACAATATTAGGCATTCAAATTCCTGTCCCTGCGGCTCCAGAAAGCATAGTCCTCCATTCAGTCTAATTTACAGTCTCCTCTGGTGTGTCGGGCGAGCTTGAGGGAGTCAGACTAATTATATCTGAAAATTATTCGTAGGAAACTGTATGTATTATTGCTGCCGAACAGAGAGTAGCAGGCGGGTATTAGGGAGTAACAGCAGTGTGTCCAGCTGTCCGCACACATATCTCTGCAGCAAATATAATTTCAATGCAAATGGAGGAGGGTGGGGCACTGGCTGTCGCTGTGACACTGAAACATTATGTGGATTAAGGGGGATAGGATAGAAAGGACAATCTCAAAGCATCACCAGGAGGGTTGGGCATTCCTTCTTTGCTGAGAGGGGAAATGAATGCAGAGTCATTAAGTCTCACTGTAGTGTTAGAGCAGGAAAAAAAGTATTGATTTGAAGTGCGCTTTTGGCATCGAATCTTAAGTGTGCTGTAAGTTAAAGTGTTCAAATGTAATGCGATTAATCTCTCCTGTTCTAATTATGTCACTTTCTCTCCCTTTCCCGGTATCCTGTCATCGTGTTAGCACTTAATTTGTTCTCGTTTTGCATAGTTGCTAGCGGGAACGAAGACAGACGCTATCTGTAGACGCATAGATCTGCCAAATCCACACCGTTTCTGCCCCCAAAATTGCGAAAAAATAAAAATTGGACCATTGACACAATTTCTCCAAATCGTACCAATCACAAACCCAGGTCCACTGACCACTTCAGTGGTCCAACCTGTCCGCAATTTATTTCCATGGAAATGGAATCGCTGTTTCAGACCGCGATGTCGCAGGCTATTCTTGACACAAGATGCAAATCAAGCAGACCGCTTTTATTTAAAAACTCCACGCAGAAGAACGAAAAAAAACGCGCGTGGACCTGTTGCGTCTCAGCCGGCAGAACTGAGTGATGCTTGTGACGCCGTGGGGGCGCAGCGTCTAACACCCCGGCTTACATAGCAGGGGAAACGGCGCCTGTCACCGGGCATCACGGCCCTCCTCGGCTAGGACCGCGTTTACACTCTCCTCACACAGCCACTTGGTGCGACCTCTGTTACAATCTCCCCCCCTTCATCCACACACCTGTCTCCTTGAAGAACGAGGGCTGAGAGGACGGGGGGGGTTGTCAGTCGAAACGCTCATCAGCTGTGATCAAAGCTCCAGCCCCCCAACCACCTCTCCTCCCCTCTCTCCTCCCCTCTCCTCCCCTCTACACGCTCGCTCTCAATCCCACCCCCGCCCGCCTCCCACTCCCCCACTCTCTCCCCCTCCATGGAGTCCATCCCCTCACCCCACCCCACCCGTTAAAGACTCCCCACGCCCGATCCCCTGGCTTTGTTTTGGCTTAAGGAGGGCGAACCTCGGGGGGAGACTGGAGCACGGGCTGGTGGGGGGGGGGAGGCAGGACTCATTTAGAAAACACAATCAGCCCAAAGTGCCTCTGACACTTCACCTAACCCGCTCTCTCTCTCTTGTTGTATCTCTGTTTATATCTCTATTTATCTCTCTCTTTCGCTCTCTCTCTCTCTCTCTCTCTCTCTCTCTCTCTCTCTCTCTCTCTCTCTCTCTCTCTCTCTCTCTCTCTCTCACTCCTGCCTTGATGGGCTTCCCCCTGGGGCTGACCAAGACCTTACAGATGTTCTGTTGCTCAGCATACTGTAGGTGTACAGTGCTTTTCTGTGTGGCTTTTAAGGGAAGATGGGGTATTTATCTTCCCTTAAAGGAAAACGCCACCGTTTTTCCCTACTGAACTATGTTCTTCCCTGATCTTAGACGAGTTGATACATACCTCTCTCGCCTTCGTGCGTGCACTCAATTGCTCTGGCGCGCAGCGCTACTTTGCTAGCATGTAGCTTGGCCCAGTACATTTCTTAGGATCCAAACGGGGGTGAAGTTAGAAGCGACCAAGCACTTCCACGTTTTCCCTATTTAAAAATGTTTACGTGAGTAGTTACACGACCCAAGTATGGTTACACAAAATGAAAATGGCAATTTTCTAAGCGGTTAAAAAGGATAACTATAATGTATGGCGGAATAACACCTGGGAGCACTTTGACATCGGCGCAGTAATCCCCTGTTACTTCCGTCAAAAGAACCAACGACTACAGGCGACGGCGTGCAGGCCACGTTGGTTCTATTGACAGAAGTAAGGGGGAGGGGGAGTGGCGCTGCGCGCCAGAGCGATTGAGTGCACGCACGAAGGCGAGAGAGGTATGTGTCAACTCGTCTAAGATCAGGGAAGAACATAGTTCAGTATGGACACACGGTGGCGTTTTCCTTTAAGGTATGTATTCATTTCAAATGAGTGCAGAGGGTAGATGTTTCCCTTTTGATTTGAAATAAATACATTGATATTTTGTTATTCGGGAGAGATTGAGGCTGGGGGGGAGGGAGGCTGAACAATTGAGCATTTTTCTCTGCTGTTTTGAAGATTGCCTTATTTTTTGTCGTTCACCTTCCCTTGAAACAGCGGTTCTGAATTTGCAGAGCATAGCTAGCTCAACCGCGAGCAGAGCTGCTCAATCACGAGAAGTTTTTTCCGTCGGGCCCTCTGAATTATTAAAGCTAGAAAGGATTTTATGCAGCCACAACAGTGGCGCCTCTTTGTGTTGTTTAATACAAGGCACATTCCAGGTAAATGCGCATCCTTCTTGGTGCCTTGAATGGTTTTACATGCAGTTGATTCAGGGGACAATGTTCAGTATGTTGGGTAAACACCAAGGATTGTGTGCAGTACAATATGGATTCTGTCGTCAATGCCGACGGTCATCGCCAACAATATCCCTGTAACATTCTAGAATGTACAAAGGCTGGTGAAATGCCTGTCTAGCAATCCCTGTTTCCTTTCATCGGGGACATAGGAACAGATGTCCATTGTATAACACTAGCTCTGTCCAAAAAGATTTTATTCGTCATGTTATTAGTCACATTTTTAATGCATGCTTGGCTTAACGTTTGTGAGACTTTTACAACTACTACTACTTAATCTAAATCAGAAAAGACTTGTTGAGTGGCAAATTAATGCTTATTACTACATTTGGCATTAGGACTCCATCCATGTACAGCGATAACTTCATTGAGATGTTACATGATGAAAGGGGTAGGATACATAATCCGCCATGGAGTCCTTCAGCCTTGTGTTGTGGGAAACTGGGGGAGCTGGATGACCTTGCGTGATGGGTGAGGAGAACGAGAGATTTAAATCCCTTAAAGGGCAAGTAGTCTTCCTGACAGAAACTTTGCCAGAGCTTCATTTATATAGTCACCTGTGAATACACTTTCCAATATCGCCTGTATTGAAAACTGACAGACAAACGGCATTCCAAGTCTGTGTAATGTTTGCTACCCTGCACACATATATTTCTTTCTCTCATATATTTATTTCATGATTATATACACTTATGCACATTTCCACACACAGACACACACACGCGCACACACACACACACAAAGAAGCCCACCCTGACATTTCCTCTTCCCCAGTGGAGTTCCGCCCTCCTTCGCTCACCAATTCTCTCCAGCAAACACAGCCTTAATGAGATTGACTAACGTACACAGACGTGATGTCAAGTGCTGCCTGATAAAGACCCAGCAGTCCACCAGCTATAAAATACTGCTGGCATCGGCAGGCGTAGCTGAGAAGAAGAGAAAGGATAGCCAAGGACATCTCGGTACCTCCTCTATGCCGGGACCAACCCACCCATGACTGTATTTCTGCCATTGCTCTGATTCTCTCTTCATTAGCAATGCAAGTGCTGTGGTGTGACAAATTAAGTTGGATTTGATCCACCCCTTGACCCCTTGAATACATTTAGATGAGTATACATCTATACATTGAGTTATGAGTGAACGTAGACTCATTTAATCTCAAACCGATAATCTAAATGATCTAAATCTCTACCTAGTTATCTATCTATTGATATATCTGTCTGTCTTGTACAGTTCATCATAGCGATGGAGAAAAGCAACTGTACACCTCTCTGCTCCCTAGATGGATGGTAGAAGAACAATGAATGAATATGCTGCACCCCCTGTGGAGCTGGAAGAGATGGAATTTGAAGGACATTGTTTGTTCTGATGTCTGGTATACCTCTCCTATGCTCCACATCTGGCTTTGCAATATCCTTACACGCCTTTTGAAAGCAGAGTGTGCCGCATCCCTCACACCAAAAATTAGGAATGCGAGGCTCATCTTTGTTTGATTGGCCCCAACCTTGAACTGGTGGAAAAGAATTGTTTTATTCACCGTCTGAAAAGCCCTTTTTGATCCGCCCTGGAAAAAGAACACAAGTCTCTCTCTCTCTATGAACTTGTGAAGTGATTGTTATCGAACGTAAATTATCTCGTAAAAATTGCCACTGAGTGAAGTCTGGATACGCCCATTTATAGTTCACTTTTAGAGGCAACCCTGCTGGCGCGCGTGTCCATGTGTGCACTTCATTATAGGAGTTATTTCACCCTCTCTGGTCTGGGCTCCATAAGCAGATAACGTTTGACCATGAGATGAAGCAAAAGGGTCGGCTAGTTGCATATTAGGGCAGCCATTCTTCATGCGCACACTATAAACAGCCCGGGGGTCCAGAATGCTAACTGCATACACGCTATTGCTAACTTCACACGGCGCTCCTGCAGAAAAACAAGACTCAGAACGAAGAAAAACAAGACTCAGAGTCATCACAGGCCTCTGTATTACAAAATACCTTTATTTTTTTCAAGGAGAAGAATTCAGGAATAAAGTTCTCACTTCAAAGGACTCGTACCTTTTTGTAATTCAACGACAGAAATGGATGATGATGGGAGCTGCCTGGATTGGCTCACGAGGAAACAACAGCTATCGAGGCATGGGTGCCATACAGGACTTCTTAATGTGATATTCAAAGCATTCACAACAACAGCGGGCAAGCCTGCATCTCATCTCTGACTACAGGCAGGCTTTTTGGTTTTGCATTTTGTTACAATGATTAGCTCGGGAAACCTCTGTCCCTATTTGTTTGCCTCACTCACACTGGGAACAAAGCTGCATTCCCTATCTCTGCAGACACTTGACGACTGACTGCACAGCTGGAAACATTCATTCATTCATCCATCCATTCATAATTTTTTCTTGGAATTTCTGTGCTATGCTTTTGGGCCGATAAAAGCCTTGGCTAGCAGCTTGAGCTTTATGTTAACACTAAAGGCTGGAGAGTGGATAGCGTGGTTGACGGGAAAGGGAGTCCTCACACACACACACACACACACACACTCTGCATTTCCCTAACCAATTATCATATATCAGTGCAACGAGGAATGAACCAGATGTTCAGCATCCACCCTACATCATGAGCCTAATATCTTACATTAGAACGTGGAATCATGGCCTTTTGTTTTTGTCTGGGGAAGAAATAGCGGTATGAATTATCTGAAGGATAAGGCTGCCGTATATATACCCTGGTTCTGGCAGAATTGATCTCCTGTTTGCTACAAAGACACTTCTAGATGGGATCATATCACACAGAAGGGAGGTGGTGGAGACGGTTCTCAAAAAACCATTTAGCCGTACCGTGGTATTATCGTCAGGGCCTTCCGGAGCCCTTTTACACTGCCAGGCACACCACATGATTGGAGTTTCCTTTGTAAAACATTTGGCAATTCGGTTTTCCTTGACATGATGTTTGAAAGGTGATTCTTCTTGACAGCCGTCTTGTGACTTAAATACTGAGGATTTGAGTGCATCTCAGGTTTTCAAATCCAAATAATGAACATGGCATTGTTTATTCCAGCTAGATACTGGTTCTGGTGGGCCGAAATGCTACTGCAGAAGGTATGATTGAGTCAGTCGTGTTTTTCAGAAGCCATGATGCAGCCACTTACCTTCGACAGTGTGGTGTGCAGGCTTATTAAAGATTAGGAAAAAGATCTTTTTGACACGTCTTACTTCTTCGAGATTGTCTTCAAACACTGCACACTGAGCTATAATGACTGTGGACATTCACTCCGTATGAGCAAAAATGAAACCCTATTCTCGTAAGCGATGACACAATTTAACAGACGTTTGAAGTGCCCGGAGAGAGGGGAATTATCCCTGTCATCCACACTGACATCTGTGTTTAAGGCTCTTCGCTAATGAAGGCCTTTTTTGTGGTAAAGGAGTTGGAGGTGACGAGAAAAAAAAAAAACCCTGAGATTGTCCCTGCTACCTTGGCGAGAAAGAGGAGGTGGGAGAAGAAAGCCTGATCATTCTCGCGGATCAAACGTCTTACGCTCTGTTGCAACCCTCGGTCGCGTCCAGCTCTTTCAACACTGCCAACAGAGAAAATATCAAAGTTTATATATTTTCAGCAAGAAGGTAACAATTGTCTCGCTAACTATCTTGTGAGCCGTGCGATCAATGACAACTTTTTTGTGTTTTGTTTGTTTTTCGACAGTGCCGGTGCTCAAAGCACGGTGTAATCAATCCTGCCATGACACATGTATTGGTATTTTTCCCCTTTTGCTATAATTTGATCCATTGTAGAGAAACATAATACACATTTCCACCAATACCACTGCTGAGATTACTGCTACTTATGCCATAATATACCACACCACATTCATAGTTATATGAATGCTCTTCAATTAGATGGCATTATTCCAAAACAGAGTTTCCAAGGTGCTTCAAAAGGCACTTCTAAAACAAACTGAAAATTAACCGACCAGTAAACTACCATAAATGATTTATAACTTCCCCTTCCAACTTGACTCCACTTGGATAACCTGCATACCAGTGTTTCGTGCAGTAATCTCAGAGAAACAGAGTTTGAGATTTAAAACAGTTGAAGTGAAGTCATAGTCTTCCTAGCAATGCATTCTTCACCTGTTTGAAATGGGTCCGTTTTTCTTTTTATCCCATATTGATATGGGAATCCTAAAGATCCAACATGAAGCACTCCCTCCCACAAACAATTGAAGCAGAACTACAGAACAAGGACAGCTCAGTGAACCCCTGTGTGACGGAATACTGCATACGTCAATCAGGTATGTTTTTATTCCACCTTCCTCTTTGTCTCTCACGAGGACACAAACTGGCCCAAAACAGATACACGACGTACGTTTTCACGTTTTGATCAAAGCTGTTTCTTTCATTCATCATTGCCTTTATTTGCTCTATTTCAAACCCTAATTCATAAACAGGAAGAATCCCCGCCTCCACACACACACACCAGCAACCCCCCCCCGCACACACACACACACACACACACACACAGCACACACACACACACACACACACACACACACACACACACACACACACACACACACCCACACACACTGTTACATGCTT
>OMKI01013932.1:6726-24551 GCA_900302315.1 Phycis blennoides | reverse complement strand
CCCCAGGATGATCCCTCTGCCACCGGCCCGACGGCGGGTAGATTTGACCGTTTAGCAGGTGGAATAATTCAGGGTTGCGTGTTTAAAACGGTTGCCCGGCCCGGTGGATTTTTACTGACTCTAAACGTTAATTAAGCAAGGTGGGGGGGTTATTGTGGTGGAGACATGGTGGTGGTGGCGAAGGTTCTTCACCATTATCATTATCGTCATCATCGTCATCATCATCATCATCATCATCATCATCATCATCATCATCATCCTCATCATCATCATCAGCAGCAGCAGCAGCAGCAGCAGCAGCAACAGTCATCATCATCATCATCATCATCAGGGATAATACAGGTGTGATTGTTTGTGGGCCCATTGTTTCATTTTCAACTACATCTTCCAAGATTTGAGTCTTCTGTCTGTGTCTTCAGAATGAAGCGAGTTAATTTAGAGTTGTTGTTGTTGTGGAGCCACACCACCCCCATGTGGTAGGAAATCGAAGCAAAACCCACTCTGACTGCTCTGTCTGTCTCTACTCTGAAATGATCCTGAGGAATGTCCAATGAAAGCAACTGTAGAACCTATGGTGATATAAGGCTAAAACACGTTTGTTGACTCTTTGATCTAGGACACAATCATTACAGGTATTAAAACAAATAACTAAATGACAAATACAAATATGAGAAATTACGAAAAATAATTCTGAAGCTCTAAAATCTGCATGCAGGGTATGTTTCATGTTTCATGATAAATATTTTTTTTTTAATCGGACGGGAAAAAATCCAATCTGCTAATATAGGCCTACTTTGTCATAGAAATGTCTTTAAGAATTGTCCTAATCATGTATATTGCATTTTTAGATCAGTTTAGCAGACAAGTGTCTAGCAGATGTCTCCAGCGCAATTACACCAAATGCCTACAACATATCTTCTACAGGGACCAGTGTTTTCTGATGACCGGGAGCTGTAATAGGTCCCTCTGGGTGTGTGTGTGTGTGTGTGTGTGTGTGTGGCTGGTCTGACTTGGACCTACCAGTCTGTCCCCGAGGGCCCTGGTTGCCACCGGACACTGTATTTCCACAGAGGACCAGCAAACAGAGGGCCAGCAGGAGCCGACAAAACAACACTGTTAACGTACAGTTCATTGTGCCTGTGGGTTTAGAAGGACACGTGTGAAGTATTAGGAGGGTAGAGTCCATTGTTAAAGCAATAGGCCTGTACGTTGAATCTAATATTGTAATAGATTTATCGATGTATTGTTAATGATAGATAGATAGATAGATAGATAATACTAATCTTTGTACCACATAGGATCACTCCAAAGGGTAAACTTGAACATAAATCAGTTATAATATATTCCCAGCGTCCTCTATTATTAAGGAGTAGGCCTAACACATCAGTATTGCACTTAATAGACTATTGGGTTCAAATTTGCATTTTGTACTATAGAGCATTTTACTCTTTGACATTGAGCAGAACAAGTATCTTATTTTTGTGAAAGATTGTTCATTGGTAATGACGATGGCCTATGAATAATTAGTAACATAGATTAAACACAAGAGCGCCGAATACAGTAAAACATCAATTAAAAGTCCTTCCTTGGCTACAGCAAATATTTATTTAGCGATCAGCATGGACAACTAGGCTCCAAAACATTTTCCAAGAACATACCTTCTCTCATCACATTGTCCAAGTTAATAATAGTAACGCCGTGTTGAAGTTGTGTGACATCCTGTCAGTCTCTTCACAACATGATGCTGTGCAGCAGGTGTTCTTTGAAGTTCTCCGAGTGTGTGGTGTGTCTCTGTGTGTGTGTGTGTGTGTGTATGTCTGTGTGTCAACCGCGGTCGGAGAAACGGTCTGATGACGGAAGTGAAACAGTAACCCCGAGTACGCAAACATTATTTACATCCAAACAAACAAAAAACGGATTTTATATACATCGACTATGGTCTGCATGATCACGCTGTACGCTAGTCGTCGTTTGTGAAACACGTCATCTGTGATCACAGTCAGACTCCCTCTGATTTAGCAGCTTTCTCCTCTCATCATTGAAAGAAACTTAATCAAGGAAGAAACCATCTGTTTCGTGGACTATGCAGCCACTTTCATTATATTTAAGAAGCTTACGTGCGCATTTGGCACGGCGCCGTCCGTTTTATCCGGGTACCACATTGTGAACAGACGGGCGAGATGGTGGGGGGAAACATACTGACACTACCTAAATTGTATGTTTGCTCTTCCATTCTAAAATGCTTTTTACCATGTGGAATACGTTGGTTTGTAATGTTGGGCATAGCCTATTTAGTTTCTCAAATCGCACCGGCTAACAACTTTTCAAACCTTTTAAACGCTTAAACACTGAGCTTCCTACAGAACAAAATAAACATTTGTTTTACGCTCAAAACTAGGCTATACAGAAATTAAACAGATTTCTTATATAATGTATTGTCATAACCAGAGAAAAACCAATATTTCCTAATAATGATAACTTGTTGGCCTTAACTATATCTATTCAAGTCATGTATGTACCTACAAATCCTATCAGACAATTGAATGTTGTAAAGAACAAGTTGTTTTAAAGTGACAGTATAGCATCAACAGTTTGCCAATATGTTAAAAGCAGGCCATATCCGGTGAAGGCATCTTTCCATTTTACATTGCATTGTATAATAACAACTGAATGCATTTTACACACGTTTCTCTTGACCTGGCCGCAAACAGCATGTGCGTGTGAGACAACACAAGACAACAGAATATATAAAAAAAAACAAAAAACGAAATAATAATAATAATAATATCGACAAAACAAAACAACTTGTTCCACTGATGTCACGCTTTATAGGACGCTGGCAAGGATCCTGCGAACCTCTTCAGTGCACGAGAGAACAGACCGTAAACACCACTGCTCGTCACCACCCCACCACCACCACCCCATCGTCCAGGTTGTCGGGGACATGGCGGCGGCGGCGGCGGCGGCGGCACTGCCTCCACGCCGGGGGCGGGGCTGCAACGTTCAGGGGGTGAAATTGAGCTTGAAGAGAACCGTTTGAGGAGTGGTGACGTCTGCCACGGCTAACTCCTGCCCGTCTGACAGCCCCAGCTCTGTACAGAGAGATAAACACATCTGTCAGCGCGCGCGCGCATGTGTGTGTGTGTGTGTGTGTGTGTGTGTGTGTGTGTGTGTGTGTGTGTGTGTGTGTGTGTGTGTGTGCGTGCGTGTACGTACGTACGTACGTATGCGTGTATGTGTGTGTACGTGTACGTGTACGTGTACGTGTGTGTGTGCGTGCGTGTGTGCAGGACACGCTGCGGCACCAGCCGGCAGAGAATGAAAAATGACAACTCTTGTTTACCTTTCAGCGTCTTGCAGAGATTGGGCCTTGTCCTTTCTTCGATGGACTTGACGGACTGAGGGAAGACAACAGGAGAGCGCGTGACGCGTCAGGCTCTCCAGTCGAACACGTACAAGGGCTCGTGGGTTGCGACGGCCGCCGCCATTTTGGGAGCATTAGAATGCTACCGTGTTGGTGGTGATTGTTTTTTTTGGTCGTGGTTTAGTGATTAAGAGTGAAATGACTTTGACATAATGTGGAGTTTAGATTAGATTCAACTTTGGTCATTCTCAGTATTTTTTTAGATATGGGAATGAAATGTGTTCTCTGCATTTGACCCATCCTATGGTATATAGGAGCAGTGGGCTGCTATGTTAAGCGCCCAGGGAGCAAGTTGGGGTTCAATGTCTTGCTCAAGGACACTTAAACATGTGGACAGTTGGAGGAGGGGAATCGAGGGGATCGAACCGCCGACCCTACGGTTGGTGGACGACCCGCTCTGTCCACCCACTCTATCCACCGCCGCCCCAGTTTGTGATTGAAAACGCAGTTTCCTCATGCGAGATGTGGCGAAACAATGTTTTCATTAGCCTTGGTTATGGTATAATATACCATATGGTATATATGTTGATTTAGGATATTACTAAGAATCACATGGTACATTCTAATGCACAAGCCCCCCCCATTATATGTTCAGGGAAAACGTGCTTTGTTACATTACCTGTAGATATAACGTCTTATTTTTCCCTTCGAGGGTAGTGGTGATGGCTGGGGATTTCATTTGTCTGGATAAACAAAAGGCATGGTTGATTTCACCATTGACATTTTTTTTTTTTTTACACAAATCATTTCAGATGAACCTTGTGCACCCATGGGTCGGACGGGGTGACTCACAGGGAGGAGCTCTCCGTCAGGTACTCCAGCACCTCCTGGAGTTTTGCCGAGGGCGGAAACTGGAGGTCTTGCGGCACCTGGCTGCAGGCCGAGCAGTTGTCCTGCCAATCACAACCAGAAATGAAGACGCACCGTTTGGCTTTATCGAGTCATTCGACGCGCGGCCGAAAAAAGCAAAAAAAAGGCAAAAAAAAAGAGGGGAAGTTCAAAGGTTTGGACGTCGGTGACATTACTGTGACCTAGCTGGCGGGCCTGCCATTCCCCCCCCCCCTCCCCCCGTGTGAACCCTGCGCCCGGGCTTTAACACGCAGCTCGGCTAACGCGCCGCGTCACTTCTGCGCGATGCGCTGACATTCTGCCCGTGTGAGGTTCCCGCTTCGCATGGAAATGCGTCACAGGATTGAAATAACAGAGGCGACCGGCCTGAAGGCCTTCCGTCCCGTCAGCGCGGCATTGACCCCGGTGCCCACGAACCTTGCGCTCTGCCTCAAACGTGTAGGTGTACAGGCCGTCCACGTCGTTGAACACCAGGTAATTATTTAAAGGAATATATGCGCTGCGAAAACAAGAAAACAAGACGAATACAATGAAATATTTAACACGGGAGTTTTGGCCCAAAAAGATGAATACCTATGAATAAATGTTCTACAGACCTTGATGCAATTTTAAAAACTTCCGTGGCACAGGCAGCTAGACAAAAAAAATAAAAAAAATGGGGGGAAAAAAAAAACTGCGTTACTTTCAGTGAAATCCACTTTAGTCATCAGATTGTCAACTGAGAAATGGCAAAATAAAAAGCGTGTTCTGAAATGCACTGTGCGGTGATGTAGGCCGGCATACCGGCGATGACAGCGTTAGTGGAGGCCACGGCAGGGATGATCCTCTTCACCACGCCTGGGGCACAAGAGGAGTTACGCGGCATGGTACAAGGTACAAACTATTAGTGGCATTTGAAAGCAGGGAACACTGCCCAAACTCCAGACAGCGTTACATAATAGAGGAACTATCTGGTAGCTAGCTACAAATATTAAACACATTTGCAAGAGTGAATAGTGCAGGGGTGCACTGTTCCAAGTTCTTTTAAGGCAGATACCGATTACATATTTTTTTTTTATGGGTTTGTCACAAATTCCTTTAAAGCCAAGTTTATAAACCCAGTGCTGCCGCACAGACCCTAAATAAAACCTAGTACTATATTTAGGAAGATAGCCAAGGACATTTTACAAAGCAAAAGGAACCGTATCGTTTCAGACAGATTAATATAGGCTGCCGATGCCAGAACTTTGAAATTAGAACGGGACTGTTTTCTCACAGCACCCAAACTGTGTGTGAAATCTGTGCCCGGGACGGGAACACAATGTCAACGGCTTCACCCGCCAAGCACGGGGGTCCAGCGACAGCGGACCGCCCTGTGTCAACGTCTGGGTTTCGAGAGAGCCTTGTTTTGCTTCACATGGTGGGAACCAAGTTGACAAGTTAGCACTGTGTGCTGCAGTGGTTAGGCTCCGTAACGCCTTGGTCATGCCATTTAGAGATGTCATTATTTCTTTTTTTAAATCGCTCTCTCTCATCTTCCATTGAAGCACGGAGTAGCCGGTTAGTTTCACATAATGCAGAAGGAATTAGCAGGGAGCAGCCCTGTCCTATGCGGTTATAGATACTTCAATAGTTTACACTACCACGGGGATGTGTGAAGAATGACAAGTGGAGGACTACTCGACACAACTTAAAGAGGGATATTGTTAAATGCAGGACGAGCATTAATTGGCTCGGTGAACACAATGTCACCACATCTTGTCCACACTTGACGTCTTCAGCGAATTAGTCTTAAGCTAATCGGCCGGTCTCGTGTTGGGAGCAGAAATCGGTCAATGGCTTGTTGACCTGTTCATCCCTTAACAGATGCTGAAGAGACCACTGGCTAATCATCCACTCTGCTAAAAAGAAAAAAAAAATGCAACTAATTGTAACCCAATAGACCCTTTACACAGCTGTGCCATTGTTGGACAAACACAGCTGTCGCTCATAACACTAGTCAGGGGTCTGTTGCTTTCATGTGCAGAGGGTTGGTTTAGTCTAGCAAGCCTCTCCCCGGGAACATAAAAGGAGCATGGCCATCATTTGTGTCATGAGCGACACCTGTGTTTGTTCTTAGATGACGCCTCTCGGAAAATAATCTATTGTACCCGTCGTCGTGAAGGGGCTTCTCAACCTATTGGCCTACTTATCTGCATTTGTATTTGCACAGTTAAGAGTACCGGCAATTTTAAATGCATTAAACACATAACGTCGATCATCACAGTACATTGTGCAGCAATGGACTCGGGTGAAAATAGCACTTAAAACTGTCGTCAACGGCGTGCCAGAAGAGACCATGAACAGGAGGGTTCTCACCCTGCGTGAGTCGGTACGTCACTCCTGTGATGCTGAACTGAGCCGCCCTCTCGCTGGCCTTCTCGAACACCCACCGGATGTGCTCTGGGTTATCGTCATCCAACGCGTTATCTGTGACAACAGTATGTGGGAGGCTCGCGGTCATTAATGCACGCGGATGTGTCCCACTCGGATACATGACGGCGGGACGCGGTATAATTCCCCACCTCCAAATGGCTTTTCTTTAGGCCACTGAATCATTCTGCCATATTCGACGCAGTGCTCCGGAAGCCGTGGCATCGAAGCGATGGTGCACATGGGGAAATTTATCTGCGGACGGCACAACAAACACACACCGCCGCGGTTAGACTTTGAGATTCTGCATGAATGAATGGATTTCCGCGCCGTGAGAAAAAGAACAACAAGGCATGACTTTGATGAATGTGTCCAATTAAAACTCAGAGAGACACCGCACACAACCACGGCCAATGATGCGGCGGCGCCTTAGCAAGCCACGGGGACGGGCGGCGCCGCGGTGGGGGCCAGCGTTACCTGCGGCGGGTAGAGCTCCAGAGTGCAGTCGATGCAGGCCGTCATGCCCGGCAGAATGACGCGGGCGTTGCCCTTGAAGCCCTCCGTGCCGCCGTCGATGAGCGGGATGATGGAGCTGGGATCCAGGACCCCGTCTTCGTAGCTCAGAATGGAAATCTAATGGGAGCGCAGGTTTAGTTGGCTACATTTACGCTATCTGGTGTAGACACACACACACACACACACACAAGTCGATAGCAAAGCCATCTGTACCAGCATGCCGTTCATCCAGCGCCTGGCGATGATGGAATCCAGACCACAGACAATGATGTGGAATTCTAGACATGGGCGGAATCAAACAGAAGACACTTCAGATTTCTGTCTCGTTGCGACAGCGGACTGAACTTCTTGGTAGAGACATCCACCTACGTTTATAAAATGACATGTCGAAATCTTGAATCTTGTTGAAATGTCTGTTTCAACCGTTATTAAGGACAACTGAGCGATTGTCAGGGCATTGGCAGACACATCACACATACTTTATCTGTTTACACAGCGCAGACAAAGGATACGGCACGACTTGGCATCCGGGTACACGCTGGTTGACAAAGTCAGCAGCCACATTTGCCTTTGGCCGTCCAACATCTTTGGGCCTGAACCAACGAAGTGAACAAAACAACTTAGCAGAGCATTCGCACTATGTACATGTGATGAGTTTGTGCTACTCTGTTGACATATGGTTTCTTTTGCCGTCGACACATTTGCCATGAAACTTCAGTGTGGGCATGATAATGCCGAGGGTTATTCACAGGGTCAAAGAGAAAGGTACCTGAAAAGAAACTGCCGGTTGAGGTTTGAGATATCAATAGAGTCCATGTCAACAACGTGGATCAGGCGAAACCCAGACAAGGCCTAAAAAACAAAGCACATTTTCAAAACAGAACATGAATGTAACAAAATTAAGAAACTAGTTTGCTTGTAATTGTTTTAAGTGGACTATTCATAAGTGTATTAAGTATTCATAATTGTATTATGCTGAGTAAATTCAATTCCTACCAGATTTTTAAGAAGTTCACAACCAAGTCCACCAGCTCCAATGACCAGAATCTTGCACGTATCCAACAGGAATTGTAATGACTGATGTGAAAGGAGTAAAATGTGGCATGATGTTAAATCATTTAACAACATACACTTTTTTTTTTATAAGTCAAGAGGCTGTAACTCAAGTCTGTATTCTATTCAATTCTATCATTCTATCACTGCATCTTTTGCTGCATTTTTACCATCAAAATTATACTTATTTATTTGTGGTTGATTACCATCATCACCAGAAAGAAGGAATTCCTATCAGATGAAAAGCTTAAATTTTTTTGGAAGAGCGTAGAAATGCAATATAAATGCATAAAAATACAACTGTATGTATTTGGAACTATCAACATTAACTGTTAAATATACATAAACATGAAACGGGAACATCTCCGTAAATGACCAAATAAAATGGCTCTGGTGTGTGCCGTAAAAACACTAATACACTGCATACCCTCGAGAGCCACTTGGTTAAGGTAAACAAAGTGGCTAAGTCGAAATAGCAACTACGGTGGATGAACCCCACGGCAAGAACTTCCTCACTGTGGCCGTACGCCATCCACGTCTTACGGGGTTTTTTTATCGTCACCTCGGTACTTGGCTCGAAGTCAGGGTGGGTGAATGGGCCGGGTCTCTCCAGGAACCTCCTCACATGGCTCCATCGACCATGCCAGTCACAAGCGCCGTCCTTGTGTGCACTATCTACGGCCATTCTACACAGGCAACACATCACAACACGCGAGACATGATGAGCGTTTTCTGCTGCTGATCCGATGTAACACACGTTGTCAGTTTTTTTAAATCAATATAAAATGTGGATGCAATCAATGCAACAAATTGTGATATTGGAGGCTTAATGGAATTGCTTAATTGCATAAGATGTAAAGGTAACACTAGAAAACGACACGACAATAAGGTATGTAAGCAGACTGCTTTCTTATAATTTGACATCACCAGACCAATTTGCAAATCCGTATTAGTCTATTTCCATGGGGAGTTGTCACTGTCCGTCCTGCACATCGCATGTGCCATCGTAAACATTTTACAGTGGAGCCAGACGGGCAACAATTGTGGCTGCCCGATACTGGCCAACACTTAACTTTAAGGAACTGGGTTCATGAACACCATCACTAGTTTAGAGATGTTTAATGTTTAAAAATCAAGGCTTTTTTTTTGACATCGCTGATATCAACCAAGATAAAAGCATGGCTATTTTATAGTTTACCTAATTAAGCCATATCAAATCATTATACAAGCTACAAAATGCAAGATACTCATTTGTGCAGAGTACACAGACAACTAAACCAGATTATCTGTCAGTATGGAGCATATGTACACAATGCGCAAATGCATAACTCTAGAATTAAGCCTGTTATGTGCAAGGTATCGGGCAGGGGCGTCACGGGTCGATTTGCGGGGCCGCTCGATCTGCAACACGCATGCGCAGCATGTTTTGCGCATGCTCATATCATTCGCGACGCAAATCGGGCAACGTTATCGACGGTCGCAGACCAGAATGCCCCAGGACCAATTGGATAGACCTACAACCAATCAGAGAAATGAAACGTGTAACACTTCAGCCGCAGCCATCTTGGTTGTTTATGAAAATACTTGAACGACGCTTTGTACATAGTATCAAACCCGCCCCTTATTAGATCAACGGTGGTGATTGGCCCGACCCAGGCCATGCCTGATGGAAATCTGTCTGGACAGGAGGGGGGGGCAGACGCATTTGCCAGAGCAAACAAATGAGCTCACAAATTTCTCTGGTTCCCAGTGCAGCTGATTATACTTTAACACTGCCAAATGGGAACTCGATAGGTTGGTTGTGTCGTAGATAATCTGGTTACACCCAGGACATAATGCCAATGTTCATATCGCCTGGCCCAGCTGCCGCTGCATAATGTGCATCGCAAACCTGCTGCTAGAGACCTCGATTTAGCATTCGTCACTAACTTCTCAGTCAGGTCCTCTATTCGCCTTCTTTTCGTCTCCCTGGAAGGAGAATAAAAGAGGTTGGAAATGTAATTGGTTTTTTGGTCAACGGACAGAATTTAGATATGCTTTAACAACGTTGTTTGTCCATTGAAACTTACGGCTCCTCAGCATCCGCCATACTTTCACGGTCCCATGTCCTCGATGACAGTCCAAAGCGTTTATGAGCGTCAATACTGCGGTGTAAATACTGGATTCTGGCGCCTTTGATTATATGGCACACAGGCTGCGCAGAGTGGAAAAAGTCACGCAATAATGATTCCCAGAAACATCAGCAAGTTTCTCGCCTCGTTGCCAGTGTCGCGATAAACTCCCCAAAAGCAAAGAGCTTTGGTTCGTTTCTCGTCCCATCGCTGGTCAGCTGACCTGTCAAAACATCCACCACGCAGTGCTAACTGAACACCTAGCCATGGCGAGTATGGAGCTAGCACCCCTTAGACCGTGGGATGATTTCTTCCCTGGAACTGACCGTTTTGCCAAACCTGACTTCAGAGATTTAACAAAATGGAACAACAGAGTGATCAGCAATTTACTGTACTATCAGACCAACTATTTTGCTGTGGCAATCGTCGTTTTCATTATTGTGGGGTAAGTTCAACAAGAATGCTACCATTGGCTACCTAGATTAGCCTTACAAAATCTAGCTCGGGGCGTTTTCAAGTTGGCAGCGTCGTCATGGATAATGACACATGCATGGCAGGGGTTTTATGATTAGGTCCGCTCGAAATGGTTCTTTGCTGTGGCATCATGTCGCCGTCTTGAAATTAGTTCGTTCTCTTCTCATGCTTTCCTACATGCATCGACATCTGCGTCAGTTTGTTTGGCCTTTTATTTTAGGTGTGCATCACATCAACGAGTAGGGGACATGGTTTACATGATTATATTATGGCTCTCAGTACAATATAGCGTTCTTAAATAATAGGCTACGTGTTGTAGAACTGATGTAGGCCTTCTTGTGGCCATGAACGGTTTCACATTACATTAAATCAACAAACGGCAGGTTGTGCTATTCTTGCATCCACATATGCCTGAGTTTCCCTTTACTATTCCCAAAAGGTTTCTTAATCCCTTCGGCATGTTCCTGGGCGGAGCTGTGGTGACCCTGGTTTTCATGGGATCAGTCTGGGCCGGAGAGAACAAGACCATGATCAAGAACTTCAAGAAGAAGAACCCAACTCTGTTTATGGCTGGGGTGATGGGCACCAGCTACTTCCTGTTGTCGCTGTGCGGTGGTGTCATGGTCTTTATCTTTGGAATCACCTTCCCCTTGTTGTGTGAGTTTCACAATGACTACACCGTTTTAGATATAGAGTGCAAATGCACCATTTCACAACCAATGCCCTGATCACCCTTCCAGATCAACTCGACACATTTCCTCTCTACCTTCTCCAAATAGGTGTTGAGATCACTTATTTGACTTCTTTCCTCTTTTTCTTTTTTTCAAAGGTAAAATGTTGTTGTTTATCAAATGTCATAGACCATGACATGGCCATCTTAATTTAGCTTGTTTTTAAGCACCCCGCAAACGTAGTATAGTGGACTCAGTTCACTTAACAAAAATGCTGTGCTCATCTGTTACATTTTAGAATTCAAGAAAAAAGGCCAACACCGCTCACACGTCATATGCACTCTGTACATCCTATTCATATTACTCACAGGCAGTGGATGAGTGACACATTCATTCCACTGCCTGACTCATGGCAGCCATTGAAAATGTTAACTTTCCCCAAATTCCCACACTGGAGGCTTTGTTCTCAGTCGTCGAGTTAGATAACGAAGGGCTGAAAGCCAGTCCATCAATCAGCAGCTGTAGCCTTGCGGCGAGAAGGCAGGGCAGTGGCACTGTCACACCCGCTCCCAGGAGGCTTAGCTGCTACTGTGTGTGTGTGTGTGTGTGTGTGTGTTGACGTTGCTATGCAGCGTTGATTTAGACACTCTGCCTCATTTAATAACTGATGTCATGCGTTCAGTATCTCTCTCGTGAGGGGGTTCGACTCAACCATTGACCCCGTATTTGCTTACGTTGGAGCACTCATGTTAATGCAATCGTTTCATTTAAATTGTTTGCGGAAGGGGGGGGGTTGATATTGCGTTCTAACAAGGGCAATGATCAACTGTTGTCGTTGCCATAGTGATCCTGATCCACGGCTCCCTGAGACTTCGCAACATGAAGAACCGGATGGAGAACAAGATTGAAGGTGTGGGCCTGAAGAAGTCCCCTATGGGTGTCATCCTGGACCTTTTGGACCAACAGGAAGAGAAGATGAACAAAATCCAGGATTTCATTGAGGGAAAGCTGAAGGATTAGCGGAAGATGACTGGTGCTCAGTAGGGATTGTCGTTTGAGTGCGATCTTGTGTGTTGATCGGTTTTAAGAGTCCTCTTGAATTGCAGTCCTTTTTTGCTTTTTGCTTCCTGTTTTCATTTAGTGTGTCATTTTGTGTAAAAGCCTATGTATATGCAAATACACAGGTGTGGTTTATGAATATCTGAGTGCTGCATGCCGATTGGATGTGCAGAGACAATATGAAGGGTCATTAGAGAAAGAGAGAATCCCTGTGTTATTGGAGTGACCAAAACTTTTTCACAACCAAATTTTGTTGAACATATTTGTACTTATTTGCGGCTATTGTGCAATATTCCAGAGCAAGTTAGATCAACGTTATTTATTTGAGTAATGTAAAGCTGCATGTCTGATGCAATATCTTTTGCATGTTGAGGCTAATGGATAAATGTAATCTGCGCTGCAGCATAAAAATGTACTTGAAACTTTCCTTTTCGTGCGGTAAAACTAGATTTGAATGAGTCACGGGTGGCCCAATCACATTGATTTATCAAATACTACAAAACTATATGAGCAATAATTCCTTTTCTTGGCAGTTCAGGATCCATATCACAGTGGCTGCCCTGCCTAGCCTGGCACTTTGTTTGTTTTGTTTCATGTGATGGGACACAGTTTTCATCACACTAAGCACTCCTAAGCACATAATATTTAGTACTGACAATGCAGATGGGTCTTAGTGAAAGCTCTCTAATCACAGCTATGCAATACAAAATTGAATGGCAACTGCAGCTGGTTATATGGTCATTAAGTCATTGTGTGTGATGTCTGTTTATCCCCTTCTATTATTGATGCATTCTTTTTACAATAGAAAAGCCAAGTTTCATTGCTTTAGCTTATCACCAGACCGTATATATGATTGTGACCTTCCTTATTATATCTAATGCAAATCTTTTACTTTTTGTATTGCTTTTGACATATACTCATCCGTTACGGTGTGTGCATGCGTATTTCATCGGCAGGTGTTTAAAGCTAATGTCTGTATGGATGCCAAACATTTGTTTTTCCTTTTTGCCGTTGGTTGTTTCATTATTGAATAATGCTAATCTAGCCACAAACCTGGAAACAATGCTGTCCTCTATTGGTAATAAAGTGACATGAAGAAAAAAAGACTAATCACAATTTTGTAATATATGTGTTTACACAGTATCAAGTCAGGATTTATTGACTCGCCTAGATACTATAGCCTATTTATTATAACTTTGTGTTGAATCTATATTCCATTTTCGTATAATATTCATATTTTCGTGAAACATGTACAATTCTGTCAATGGTAGTTTATTCATTTTTTTATTCTTCAAAAAGCAGTACGTGAAATGTTACCACAA
This sequence comes from Phycis blennoides, assembly GCA_900302315.1. NCBI lineage: Eukaryota > Metazoa > Chordata > Actinopteri > Gadiformes > Phycidae > Phycis > Phycis blennoides. Next base: position 10,681 of record OMKI01013932.1, on the reverse strand, counting down.
TAACTCAAAAACAAATCAATAAACAGAAACAGGACAACACTCTTCCTCTTAAACACGTTACTCTGTTATGTGCAAGTCATCCCAACAGCTATTTCACAACGTATCCGTGCGGTCCTAAAGTTCAGACAGATACTTAGCCTCTCTTCTTTCGTAGATTCTGGACAATCTACAAGTCTAACAGACTGGTTTCGCCCCCCTCCAGGCCCTTAGGAAGAGGAACCTGTAAACAAAGGGATAAAATGTACCAACACGACTCACATAGCACACATTGAATGTAGGTGAAACAGGCAAATTGGAAAGCAAATATTATGATTGTTGTGTAAACAAGGTGCTCAGATATGAGATGTCCAGACAGATAACATCAGACCTATCGACCTAACCTCAACAGGTAGCTTTGTAGGCCTGACATAATGTAGTGTGTGTGTGTGTGATCTGTGGAGATTGCATCAGATCGTCTAAGGAATTATGCATGTGTTCACATGCTCCCACAAACTCCAATACACTCACAGCTTTGAGATAGGCCACGTTGCTTTGTTTGATCTCACTCAGGAGGAGATCTCTGGGCGTCATCTGGACCATCGCCGGCTCTCGTCTCCGGGGCACAGGTTTCAAGGTCTTGATCACGTCCTTCAGATTAGCCCGCTCGTCCGCCGTCACCTCACTGTCCGTGGCCTTCGCCCTGGTGGTCTTCTTCAGCTTGAAGCTGGCTCTGTCCGCTCTCATCCCTTCCCTCGGGTCCAGGTCCAGAAAGGGGTCGCGTTTCTTGGGCGTCCTCTTCAGGTGGACGTCCTTCAAAGGGTTCGCCGGTTCGCTGCCGCCGGCGGGCTGTGGAATGCTGTCGTTTGCGGTGGCGTGGTTTCGCCTGGGCCGGTCACGCGGCGGCTGTGCGGGTGGCGCGTCTGTCTGGCCGCGAGTGGCCGGCGGCGCGCCGCTCTGTCCTGCAGACGGCGGGATGAGGCCGTGACTCTGTAAGAGTTCTAGGGAGGGTATGTAGCCCAGCATCTCCAGCAGACCCGGCGGCAGGTTCAGACTGTTCTCGTACATCTGCATCGCCTCCCGTTGTTCTTTCACTTGCTGCTGCTTCTGCTCCTCCTTCCTCAGCTGCCTCTGGCGATCCAGGTTGCGGGTGAGAAGGTTGGTCACCACCATCCTCGGCCCCGGCTGCTCAAAGTGGTAGCCCATCTTCAGGAGGGTGTTGTTGGCCTTCAGCAGGCGCGAGATCTCCATCTCGGCGTGGTGACCCAGCATGTGCCTCTGGTTGTGGAAGCGCAGCTCTGTGAGGGTCTCGTTGAACTGCAGGCAGCGGATGATGGCCACGATGCCCTTCCCCGTCACAAAGTTGGACTCGATGTTCAGTGTGACGATGCTGCGGTTCTCGCGGAGCATGTTGGCCAGGTTGAAAGCGGTGTTTTCGTCCACGCCGGTGTTGGCGATGCTGAAGGTCTTCACAAACCGGTTCTTCTTCAAGGCGCTGACGTATTCCAGGAGCATGTCTTTGGGAATGTTTTCGATGTTGTTGAGGTTCACCTCAGTGACCGAGGGGTTGTTGTTGCGCATCTTGTCCAACGTGGACTCCAGGTTCGTCTCGTTGCCCGAGGGCCTCGACGTCAGCTTAATGCCCCCGAGGGCGAGATTTGGGATTTTCAGTTTGTTTATTTTCCTCGGCTCTTTTTCTGGGGGTTTCTGATACGGTTCCTCCACGCCAGGTTCGTCTGGAAGTGGTTGTGTTTCTGGCTCTTTGAAGGACGTAGAGTCCACAGTCTTGATATCTTTCTCCTCCTCTTGGATTTCTGGCGTGCTTTGCTTTTGCTCAACGCTGCTTTCACCCTCTTTCTTCTCCACCTCATCCGGTGGACGGTCTTCGACGGCAGCGTCGCAGGGCCGGGCGTCTTGCTGGTCTTTTGAAGCGTCCAGATTGTGTTGCTTGTGGGAGTTCACAGGTGATTGCGCCCTTCGGTTATCTCCCGCGGGGGGCACCTGTTCTTCTTCTTTCACTTCCTCCACAATCTCCTCGGCGATCTCCTCTGTGACTGCTGCTTCTTCAGTGCCGTTGACCGCCTCCTCCTCGATGACCACTTCCTCTATCACTTCATACACACGCGCCACGTCCTTGTTCCCCTCCTCTTCGTCCTCCTTCCTCACTGCTTCTTCTCTCAAGGTTTTCTGACAGAGACAGCACATTTCATGTCATTCTCACTTGATGTCACGCATTTAACGGAAGTCTTGAATGGGCAACGGCCAATTTTGGTGTTTCACTATGAACGTGTTACTTTACAAACACTCACAAGCACAAGAGATATCACAGCACAACCGAGTGTTCCCTCACCTCACTAGGCAGCAGAGTGGCCGGCACTCGCTCCTCGTCGAGCATGCGTTTGGACTCCTTCTCCCAGTAGAGGTAATCCACCAGAGACCTGTGGTCAAACGTGCCCGTGGGGGGCTTCTCCGTTTGGTCCTTTTGCCTCTGACCCACGGGCACCCGTTCGTCGGGGGCGATGATGATGTCCATCTCACTCTGGAGCTCCTTCAGCTCCTCGGGCGACAGCATGGCCAGGAGCTCATCTTCGTCGATGTCCTCCTCGTTGAGGTCCTCTATGTCTTTGTCACTCGACATGTTTTGCGCTGTGTGCTTTCCCGGTGTGTGGATCGATATTTCTATATTTATTTATATCAAAAGCAACACAGATTATCTTAACACCGAGAGGAAAGCCTCTCAGTTTGATTCTGACTGGTAAACCTCCTGGCCCTGCCTCACGAACATACTAAAATTAACCCCAGGATGGAAGGTATTTAAAGCACATGCGGGGGTGGGTGTGTGTGTGAGTGTGTGTGTGTGTGTGTGAGTAGGGGGGGGGGGAGGGCAGACATACTAGCATTCTTTTTTCAGCTCCTTCTCTCAGCCGGTCTGGCCGTCAGGATGTTTCTGGATGGCAGTTGCTTTCAGTGTAGAGGAAAGTATGTGATTGACAGCCGCAGGTGGCCAAAGGTCCAGGAGGTGCCACAGCCAGCACTGCATTCTAAGCCCCGCCCTCATCTCCCAGAGTTCCCGGGAAGCCCTGATCTCTTGGATGAACCACAACAAACAACCGCTAACAGCTGGTATGAAGCCAGAGGATGTAATGTGATGCGTCTGCAAAGACGCATCACATCCTTGACTCATGTAGATCATTATGACTTTGAAAGATGTTGTTCAAAAAACATTCATACCAAACAAACACATGCATGGATAGATTGGTAAATATAGAAATAATGAATACAAAAGCTACATAGCCCCCAAGCACATGTCTCACACAACCATTTATTCATGTTCTCATTTCATTTGGAAAATATTTGACAGGTAATTATGTTATTCAACAAATATGTAACTACACAGTGACTGTACAAAAAGTAACTCAGAGCTGGTTATGGTTTCAGGGCAGTGATGTTCTACTTGTATAAAAAGTCTGGATTTCTTATGAAAAACAGGGTGTTCTCCACATGCATTCAAAAACACATTACAGTACTAACGAAGGCAAATGGGTCTATGGACTGTACTAACAAATACATTCTTATTCAATGTACCGAGAACATGATTAATAAATAAATACACCATTGTAAGAAAGCGCTCACTTTTCTTTCCCAGTGACATTCGTGAACATTTTCAACCCCCTTCTTTTTGTCTCTTTGTTTTGTTTATCAAGATTCTGGACGTCGTGAACGTTGTCTCCATGGGTGGTCACGCTCTCAACCACACGGGCGCTGAGACCAAAACGTTAGCGTTAGCGTTAGCGTGGCGTCGGTCGCCGTCGCCGTGGACACCGGGTCGTCCCCGTCGGGCGCGGCGGTATCCGGCCGAGCGTCCGAAAAGGGGCTTCCTCCCGAGGACGCGCCGCCGCGGTGGCGGCGGCGGCGGCGGTTCGGGTTCGAGGTCGAACTCCTCGGGTCCCTCCTGCGGTCCAAGGCACGTGGGGAGAGA